>CAUYRT010019142.1:0-132615 GCA_963574885.1 Lepilemur ruficaudatus
CCTCCCATGGAGTCTCTCATGGTCTCAGGTATCCCTCCTTCTGACCCTCGTCCGATGTCTGCTTGTCTGCTTGCTTAATTCTCCCGCTTTCTTCTAAAATCTGTCTTTTTTGCGGAGACACTCTGGCTGGCGGCTTTACTCTACCGCCATCTTTAATTCTCTCTCCCCAGTTCTTTATTTCTTTTACCAGTTGTTCTTTGCCTGGCTTCCTGCTGTCCTGCCTTGTGCATTCAGAGCTTGGTATTCAGCCAAAGACCCAAGATAACTCCTATACAAATTTCTGGAGTTTGTCTCCCTAGGTACCTTCTTCCCAGTTCCATGCCCTGCAAACTCCAGCCACCTAATCACTGTCACCTCCAGTTTTTGTCCCCTCGTCCCAATGAGGTGTCATCCCGTAATGCATTACCCAGGCAGAAAGTCAGGACCACCACGGGCCTCATCTCATAGCAGACCTGTGTGTGCTGCCTGTTGCCTACATCTGAAGTCAGTTATTTCGTGTATTTTGTCCAGTGTTATAGTTATTTACTGCAGGAAGAAAATTCTCATATCTGTCATCCCTTCGTGGCCAGCAAGCAAACATCCCACTCATTCCTCATGTGTCGAATTTAACATTCTTTTCATGAATGTTGTGTTTCATAGCATCCGTCCTATTTGGTATCTGAGGCTCTTGCCTCTCCCTGCCCTCTTTCTAGAAGACAGATTTAATAATATCTTGATATTTAATAATGCTTCAGTCTGAAACTATTAACTAGCTTTTGTTAATTAGTATTAACTAGCACATACCCAAGACATTCTGGAATTTTTATCCCCATGGAGTAGATATGACCATTATCCCAGTATTCCAGATGAGGAAAGGAGGGCTCAGATTGGAGGAGCAGTTTGTCTAACACCCCTCTCAGCTGGTAGGTGCTGATTTTCTGATTCTAAAGCTCTGTCCTTATAGATTTTACTCTAGTTTCTACTGTACTTATAAATTTTCAAACCAACTTCTGAGAGCCTCAGGGCTCAAAGAGTGAGAGAGAACCTCCCCACCCCAGCCCACCTACCTGCTGTTTGAACTAGAGCCGATGTGCTTTCACATCTTTAAATTATTAGAGCTCCATGCAAAATATCTTAAGAGTTTCTATGGTAAATCTGTGGGAAACGACTGTGCCACACAAGGCATTAATTTGCCCTTTTAAAGTATCGGTTTCCTCCAAGACGAGCAAGAAACTGCTAAGGAAGAGAGAAAAAAAGAAAATCTCTGTGGTTTCCTGCTCCTTATTGTGTGGTGTTGCGGAAAGCTCACGGGTTCTTCAGTTAGACCCCTGGCTTTGCAACAAAGCTATGAGGTTGTCATTGGTACAATTCCATGGCCGCAGCTACAAAGTTGCACAATTAGAAAAAATATACTCTCTGTAACATTTTATTTGTTTCCAATAAACGTATGTAAGAAGCCTGGCCTCTAAGGTGATGGCCCTCAGTGACCTCTGCCTTCCACTGTTGGTGCTTTTGGGTGGCCCCCTCTTCTCCAGCGTGGGCTGGACCTACAGACGTGCTTCTAATGAATAGAACACAGCGATGGTGATGGGTGTCACTTCCAAGATCAGGCTAGAAAAAGACCGTGGCTCCTACCTTGGGTGCCCTCTCTTGCTCCCTCACTCTCTCAAGGGGAAGCCAGCTGTCATGTCATGGGCTGTCCTGGGAAGAGGCTCACGTGGCAAGAGAAGGACATCTCTCACCGACACCCAGTGCCTTCCCCCAGTCGAGCCAATACCTTGACTGCAGCCTGTGGGAGAGCCTGAGCTACAACACGCTTGCTTTCCTGACCCTGAAAAGCTGGAGAATAAATGCTCCTAACCTGCAGAATTTTGGGAGTCTTTGTTATTAGCAGTAGATAACACATACAAACAGTGTGTGGCACAAAGCTGATACTCTGTTAATAGTAGTTTCCTTCTTTTCGTGCCTGGGGAATGGGGACGTTTGCAGCAGCCTGACTCACACTGGACTCTGACCTAACAGAAGCAGAATTCTCCACTGCAAGCTCCCCAAGTTCTCATTTCCTTCTTGATAAATATTTCATTTGAGTTGGTGAGAAGGAAAACTTATATCCCAAGTGCTATCAGAGCCAAGATTTCTAAAGCACAGAGTGAGAGGCTGCAAGCAGGTGGAGTTATGGACATGAGAGTTCATGTCATGGGATAAAAGACTAGCTTTTATAAAAGCTCTGGATGAACTAGAGATCTAAAACAGACACAACATGGCTCCACCACGTGGAGGTGATCCTACATCATTTCCTGTGCGAGCATATAAGGCATGCGTGTTCTTTGTGAGATTTTATATTTCTCTTTTCCTTTCCTTCTTTCTTACATTCTCTGGCTGACTGTAAAGTTAAGTCTCTTCCCGTGGGATCATTTTGAACTTTTATCTCTTCTATAGGTTCTCAGCTTTCAGTTCCCTCTTCCCTTGTTCCAAGTCATGAATCAACAGCTCACAAACTGAGACGCTGAAGTCTTCAGGGTATTGTTCATTTGATAAAACGTCCATCCCTTGGCAATGCAGATGCTTGTGGAATTTCTGGGGTCCGCCTGCTGGAATGAATTTCATTTGATCTCCCTGAGAATGGAAGAAAGTCAAAGTCTTAGATCTAAAAAGAGATTACTGAGGACTTGTCCCTTACTTTGTTTTTAAACTTTGAAATTCCAGAAAAGGCCCTCCCGCTTTTTTTTTTTTTTTTTTGGTTTCTTGTGGAATCTCAAGTTGGGGGGAAAATCTCTAATAGGTGTTTGCCAGCCCTGGGCATCTGTTCCAGGGGAGGCAAGGAGCAACTTTACTCTTTAAAAAAATGTTCTTTCTATAACATGATCAAGGTTCAAGAATATACTATATTCTGGAAGGGAATTGCTTGAAAGATATGGTCCATCTGTTTATTCGTTCCTTGAGTCAGCACTCATAAACCTGCAGAGGCCGGCAGGTTTACAGATGTGTGAAGCTTGGTGAGAGGCAACAAGGAGGGGCTGGGTTTTTAATATATACGTATAGTGTGCAGATGCATTGTGTGTAGGGTATATATCCAGACACATATTTGTATATACTAGGCACTTAAAAACTGAGCCTGCAAGCCCCAGGGACTTCTCTCTAGCATCATACACGCCATGTCATTAGATCTGAAGGCGGCACATCTGGGGAGTGACATGCCGCCCACCCCAATTTGAATACTTTTATCGACTCTTTGGTTTGATGCCATCTGACTGTAGGTACCACCACCCACCTCTGCATCATTCATCAATGTGCCCCTCATGCCTAGAACAGTGCCTGGCTCACAGAGGCTCTCAATTGCTGAACATGTTGAGGGGCTCTGTGAGAATTTTTAAAGAATTCACTCTAAAATGTTGCTGATCACCATGTTCATTACATATCATGGTATTCTCTTAAGAAGAACTTTGGGAGAATGGACTTTCTTGTTTTAGAATGAAGAATAATCATACCTCTCCTGAAAAAAAAATACTTTGCCTCAATTGTGTGCACCTATTTCCTCTTCAGGGTGGCTGCCAGGAAACTCAAAATGTGTGTTTGATCGGCCTCTTGCAGTTGCTTGAGATACAGTGGGATGCTTTGTGTTTATTAGCACCAGACCCATATTTCCTTTAGATGCACACTTTTCTCCTCAACTCCTAGTGCTTTGTGATTGTGCTATATGGTAGGCATCTTTGGAAGTGGTCTTAAGTTACAGGAAATTAATAAATAAAAATAATGCCATAAAAAGGGAGCAGGAATTCAAGAAGAGGGTGGGAAGAGAACAAGGGAAGGGTGAAGGAAACAAAGGGATTCCTCAGGGAAGGAGGGAGACAAGAGGGGAGGAGGGATGTGAGGTTTAGATGGCAAAACACAAGGCTGGGATCCCCTCGGGGGCTTTCGGGACATCGCAGGTCTACGGGTCCTGTCAGGCTTTGACAATGAGGTGGCATCTGGCTGGCATCCCTGGGTCAATATGTGGCCTAGAAGTCTCTGAAGATGGACAAGGAGACAAAACCTGTTCTCTGGAGCCAGGTTGACATCTCCACGTTGGCACTGTGAGCTGGATACAGGCATTCTCCTTTGTAAGCAGATGGAGTTAGGGGGACCAAAGCAGTTGAGACTGACCTGCAGAGGGAAGCTGAGGAGTAGGATAGCCTGGAAATACCACTTTAATAATACTGCCTTTCCATTGGCTGTACCAAGAAATCACTCCTCACTCCCTCTTTTTTTTCCCTTCACTTTTGAATGTTGTCTCTGTCATCAAAAACTGACAGTACCATGTGCTTCCTAGCATGTGTTTGTGGAAGCCCAGGGACTGGAAGTGACTTCTTTTCCCTGTGAGGGCCTGGCAGGAGAGAGGCCAGTAGTGGCAAAACTGGACAACAATTATGGTCAGGTATTGTTGGTTTTTGGCATGTTTTTCCCCCAGTGATAAGTCATTCAGTTATTAATTTGTTTGTTCCCATAGTTATCAGCTCACCCAAATAGTCTCCAAGCACCTGCCATGGTCCAAGAACCACGTAGAGGTGGGAGGTATGGTGGCCACCAGCAACCATGGCCCCTGCCCTTACGGAACTCACTGTCTAGAGCCCTCTTTTCCATGGCTTCTCCACAGTCCTCTCAGCAGTCTCTTCTTGCTGTTTAGAAGTTCCTACCTGGGGGTTCTAAATTATTTATAAACTCTTTTTACGAGAGCATCCGAAAGCTTAAAGACAGATTCCATCTTTAAGGTCTGGGGTCAAAACTCCTTTCAGAGAGAATTCCCTGCTCTTTCTCTCTCTCCTTTGCCCCCAGCATCTCATGGATTCAGCACAGATGTCTTGCCAGAACTGTTCCTAGAGGAATGTTTGAGCTGAAACCGGAGCCCCTTTTGAATAATTGTCTCTGCTCACTCGAATTTAAACTCACTTGCAGATCCTGATGGCTCCCGAGGAAGAAGGTCACAGCCTCTGATGGGGGCAGGGGCAGAGAGGTGTGGACAGCCTTGGTGCCTGCACAGAGTCTGATGTCGTGTTGCCTGGGTGAACCACTTTGTAAGTTCTTTCATTCAGTGACTGGGTTCCCTTGGGGACTGCCCAGCCTCAGTACTTCCTGGCACCCACATGCCTGAGACTATTCTTCCAGGAGAAGGGCTGACATAGAGAGCTGAAGACCTGGGGCTGGGGACCCTGGGTGGGGGTGTTGGGATATCAGTTGTAGGCAAAGACCGGAGAATGGAATTGGGCCAGTAGTGGTGGGGTGGAGGGAGGACAGGAACTGCAAGAAGGATTCGGGAAATTAATGGGGTACAACAGAAAGGGAAGGGGGCTGTTCACAGAATCATGGCGATTAGTGGTCCCCAGCCTTTTTGGCACCAGGGACCAGTTTCATGGAAGAAGATTTTTCCATGGACCGGTGTTGGAGCTGGGCGGCAGAGCTCAGGCGGTGATGCGAGCCATGGGGAGCGGCTGTAAATAGAGATGAAGCTTCACTTGCTTGCCTGCCACTTACCTCCTGCTGTGTGTCCTGGTTCCTAAGTTTCATGGAAGACAATTTTTCCAGGGATGTGGGCTGGGGGTTGGGCTGGGGGAGAGGGTTGGGGACTGCGGGTGATGTGGGGCTGTGGAGGAGGACCACTCAGGTGGTGATGCACAGCCAGGTTCCTAGGAGGCCACAGACCAGTATGGGGCTGTGGCCTGGGGTTTGGGGACCAAAGATGTAGATGGTGCCTGAGCTGGGCTTGGAGGCTGGAGCTTGGCGCTTATTCAGCAACCCTGACCTGTCCTACAGGCACCAACCTCCCCTGAAATTCCACTTTCTTAGGGCCAGCTTAAAACAGGTTCCCTGCTGTATGTTCCCCATGACCTTCACCCAGGAGATGCTAACCTATAAATAGTGCCTGTGTGATCATTTCCCTTTCCACCCTCCCCTTCAGAGCCAGGCTGGTCTTGCTCACTACAGGGTCCCCAGTAAATTGTCTGGAACAAATTAGTTTCTTAAAACTGTTTGTGGAATGACTGAAGGAATAAACCCTCGATCTGTAGATTTCTGTTCCTCTTTACGAGCTTTTTGGCCGAGATATTCATCTACCTACATTAGGGCTCCCTGGCAGAGAGGCAGATTGACTGTACCGTCCCTGCCAGTCCCATACATTTGATCTCAAGCCAGTTTTATTTTACTCAACACAAAAATACAAATGAAAAATATTTATGTGAACTTCAGGGAAGATACGGAGGAAATGAAGAATCCACTTAAAGCCACAGTGAGTGATAGTGCATTTGCCATTAGCAGCCAATTTCAGCAGCTTAAGTCCTCGCCGAGGCATGAGAAAGGCAGGGACGTGGAGCTCAGAGGAACATCTGGTCTCCTTCCGGGGTGGCTCCCCCGTCACGCGGCTGCCTCGACTTCCACCACTGGAAGTTATTGATACGTTTAATCTGAGATGTTCTGCTCCCAATTAAATCTCCAGACTTCTTCTGAGGGGCTGCAATCCGAACTGTTGGGAGACCCTGAAATCTGGGTAACTGGGGACTGTGAACAGGTGGGGACTGAGCGAAGGCAAAGTCCCTGAAGGGGTAGGGAGAAGGCCACACTGGGCAGAGGGAAAAAGAGAGAAAGGACAGCATTGGGTTCTAAACATCAGCACTGACTTTTTAAAAATTTTTTGTCTTTTTTCATTAATGGAAGGAGCCTAGGACTAGGAGATAGGAATCTTATTAAAATATGCTTGCTGAGTGTCTGTTACATTCCAGGCACTACGCTGGGTACTGGGTTACAGCAGAAAATAATACATAGGCCCTCTTTGCATGGCCTCATGGAGCTCTCCGCCCAGTGTTGGTGGCTCAGACGGTAAGTGTGGAAACAAGGGTCAGAAAGGCTCATGGGGGTTCTTTACACCCAATAGCCGGGGAAGAGTTCCTTGAGCTGAAAGGTGAGCCATGCAGAGCAGGGAAGGGCACCCCTGACAGAAGGGGCTGAAAGTGCAAAGGTCCTGGGGCAGAAACGGGCTCTGTGGGCTTGGATCAGGAAGGTGGCGGAGTGAGCAGGCGTGGTAGAGCAGACGTGGCCAATTGGGGATGCTGAAGGCTTTGAGCAGAGAAGTGACATGGCCTTATTTAAGTTTCGCAGAAGTCACCCTTTTGCCTTGGGGAGAAGGAATATGATGGGGAGAAGAGAGATTTGGGGGAGGTGGCTATAGAAGTCCCGAGAAGAGATGACGATCAGTTGGAGAAGGGTGAAGACAGTGGACAGGGGGAAAAGAAAGGGACCAATTTGGGACTTGCTGGTCCTGTTGTCGGCTGGCCCTGAGATCTGGTTCTCAGTTTCCCCATCTGTAAAACGAGGGCTACTCTGGAACGTCCCCCTAGCTCTGAGTGTCCAGAGGGTCTGTTGATTTTGGTGCAGCAAGGTTTTCCAAGGTCTCTGTCTGTTTGCTTTTTCTCTCAAGGCTAAGCAACCCTTACTGCAAAGAATTTCAATTTCTGGCTTAAAGATAAATTTTCCAACATTCTGAAGTTCTGTTAGTATTTTAAGCGCGTGACTATCTTGTGTCTCTGCTTCTTGGTGGGAAGTGGTGGGTGAGGGTGTTACGTTATTAATAAAATATGAATACATTAAAGCCTTTATTTGAATGTAACTGATGTAGGAAACATGATCTTTTGTGGAGCTCTTGGCAAGTGGGTGGAAATGCGTGTTTGCCCCAAACCTTTGAAAGCCCTTGATAAGGCTGGGGTCCTTCGTTTTCGAACAAAGCCCTTGACCCCTTGTGGTTTCAGTTCTGTTTACTCTTGGCAAGTGTTTTGGGTTCAAAGGGAGAATCTTTAAAAGCTGCATTGGGAACGTCTATAAAATCTTAATGCATCTTTGACATCAAATAGCTCTTTCAAAGTAGTGATTTGATGAAGTAAATAGAAGCACAGCACAAACCATATGGAACGCATTTTCCATAACTGCTCTGCACTTGAATAACAAAGGAGAAAAGTTCTTGGCAAAGGGAGTTTGGGATTTTAATGACCCTTAACTATCTGGCTCAGTAGCCAGATGTGTTTTACCAGGCTGAAAAGCCCGAGGATAGACCCTGCCTTTCTCTTTGGCAAAACATACGCTAACACGATGTTGCTGTTCGTGAAAAGATGTTTGTGCCTCATTGCAGAAAGCTTAATTCACCATGATTTCCTTAATTACCCACCCCTCCCCCGAACTGGCATAACTCCCAGCATGCCTCAGAGCATCATTTCTGATTCGAGACACTAAGCTGTTTATGACGATGCCACGGAAAACCTCCTTAATTATTTGAAATTGGGATCAAAGGGTTGAAACATTGATCAGAATGTGTCTTGTTGAGGGAACCGGGGCGGGGCAGGAGGCTTAGCCTTCCTGGCGTGAGCGGCTGTGCTTCTAACTGGCTGTGTGAGCTGAGCGGGTCCCTTGATCTGTGACGATAAAATGGACAGATCACGTTTGAGCTGTTACTGTTAAGTTCTGGTTCTGATGATGAACAAATCGGTACTGAAAACAGGGACACCCACTTGCTGTCTCTCAAAGTCATCCTGAGAGTCCATGGGTGGTTTCGTTAGGGTCATGCCAGCCCCTGAGCACAGTTTTCGGGCTTTCATTCCTCAGTCCAGAGCCTACGAAGTCCTGAGACTTCGGGCAGCTCAAAACCCAGAGCGGGGACAGGGAGGCTGCAGCTCTGTCTGAGCCAGTTCTGTTCCTAGTTGTGCCCTGGGGCAGCTCCAGCTCTCGGGCCCTGAGCAGAGTGAGGGGTGATGAGAACTCAAGAGAGAACTGGGTTGAAACCGACCGGCTTTGCACTGTTTCAGGCATGTTAATTAAATACAGGGATTATAGACCCCACATCTTCACAGAAAGTAGCTTTATCGTGCCTCATTACCAGATTTTATACACTCCACTTGGGTGAAACTGATGTTCTGTATTATAAAAGAATGCTGGATTTTATGGTCTAAAACCTTCAGATATTAAGAGAGAAACATTCAGAAATGACAACAGTGAGACCCGAGGTGGCACTTGCAGGCTCTCGATGAGATGTGGATGCCAGACAGGGTTCAAAATGTCCCAAGTGCTCTCGAGGCATGTCACAGGCAAATGCATTTGACTTCAGCTCCATTTGAACCAGGACAAGCGTTTGCACCTCTAAGGGGCTGTGGACTTCATTTCCACTTATCCTCTGATTTTTGTGGGACCCATTCCTTAGTCCTTCCCCACACATGAGTTGTAGCACTTTAACACAGCTGTGTGCGTGTGTGTGTGTGTGTGTGTGTGTGTGTGTATGTATGTGAGCAGGTAGGTGTGTTTGTGCGTATTGATGGGTCTCCAAACACACTACCCCAAAATATGGCACCTTGGCATTTGAGCAAACAGCAGAAGCAGGAAGATGTCTTTGACATTCTCCCATCCTTCTTCCCTGAAGCAGGTCACAAAGCCCAGAAAGAATTCTCTGACTTTCTCTCCTAGAGCAAGACCCTCATGGGAGAGGTACCCACCCTACACCCAGAGGAAAGGAATGACCTTATCTCTGGAGGCACAGGGACACAGAGGAGAATCTGAGCAAACAGGCTTCCCTAAGAGCCCCCCATTTTATTGCCGTATGTATATAGGTAGGTAGGGAGGTTTGTGAGTATTTGTAGATAGGGGTGTGTGTACATGTATATAGGTATGTGTATGTGTGGAAAGGTAGGTGTGCATATGTGTGAAACACCTAAGTATAATTTCAATTTTTATCAAAGGAATAGATTAAAATAGCAAGTGGTTCTACTAGGATCGTAATGAGAAAGAGTAGACCCGTGCCCAATTCCTTCCCACTCCTGATCCCTGTTCCCTGAAGGTGACAGCTTTCAACTCGTAGCTATTTCTTTTTATATTCACCTTTCCATCTAATGACCACACCTATGGCGCTATTTTGAATTCTTTCTGTGTTAGACAGTATCTATCATCTTCCTACTGTGGAAGGTGAGGGTTTAGTCTCTTCCGCCAGCCCCCTTCCCCTCACACACACAAACTGTCTCCCCTCTTCCCAATACACTTCTCACCCAGTATGGCTAAATACACTCTCAGGGTTCTTGTTAATGGCCGTGGAAACATTATTCACAGTTGAGACATGTAGTGTCTCATGATTACATCCGCTTTCTTGTGCCACTACTGGTGGAGTCCAGAGTTACAGTAACTGCTTTGCTTGTTCGCTTGCTGGGTTTCTCTGTGCCTACCCCTGATCCTGCGTGATCTCCCCACCTGGCCTTCTCCCAGCTCCTGGTGCCCTACCGGCCCAGTCTGCTGGGTTGTTCTACAGGCATGTGCACAGTTCTCATCCTGGGACTTCCTTTACCGCCAGCCTGGGAATACCCCCCAGTTCATGGTATCGAATCTTTTATTTCTTGGATCCCCCCTTCTTTTCTGGTTTATTCCTCACTGGATAGACTTCTTCTAAAAATGCATGGATGAGACATTTTTAAAGACCAAGTCTTAGGAATATCTTTTTTCCTACCTGAATACTGGAGTAATAATTAGCTGGGTATAGTACTCTAGGTTGCAATTTTTATTTAGGTGGGGGGAGGGGACCCAGAATTTTGAATTGTTTTCTAGGTTCTAACATTGCTGTTGGTGCCACTTTAATTACTGATCTTTTGTATACGACTTGTTTTTTTCTTTCTGGAAGCTTTCAGTATTTTAACATTTCTCTCCCTGGTGTTGTGATATTTCACAGTGATGTGCTTTTGCATTGATCTTCCTGTCATTAAGCTGAGCTCTCAGCAAACTCTTTCAATCTGGAAATGCCTGCTCTTTGGGGAATTCTTTTATTTCTTCACTAATTTTTTCCTGTCTGCTTTTCTTTCTCTTTACTTTCTAGAACTTCTAGCATTCAAATGTTATTTTCTTGCATGAATTCTCTAATTTTCTTCTTTTTTTCTTCTGTTTTCCATCATTTTATTGTACTTCAAAAATCTATTATTTTTAAGGGAAGTACAATTTCTGTTTTATAGATAAAACATTTTCTTACCTCTCCAAGGATATTAAAATTGTGACTGTTTTTTCTTTTTGTATCTGTGTCTTAGTTCTTTTATTATTTCTGTTTTTGCCTTGAGAAACTTTCCTCAAATGCTCAGTGATTCTTGGCCGTCCACACATATGTTTGGGTGAAATGTCAAACTGATGATCAGGAATATTAGTGTGGTTGGGCAGAGCTTGTTGGCTGGGGGCTTTGTTGTCCAGAGATGGAGTTGTGATCTGGAAATTTCCCCAGCCCTCTCCCTCCCGCCCAAATGCCAAATCTGCAGATCTTTTCCCCTGGGCTCAGGGAGGGATTCTCTAATCTCCTAACTGATACGGTGCCTCTTTGCAGCCCTAACTTATCCCTGCTGGCTTGTCCCTGCTGGGCCCTTCTGGTCCCCTGTCCCCAGACAGCAATAATACTTGGGTACTTGCGGTAAGGGCAGCCCCCAGACTGCATGAGGAGAAGGAACTGAGGCCATAGCAACTTTTCATACAAATTTGCAAGTAATTATCCTGTTTTCATTCTCATCCACACACTCCATCTTTAGAGCTTCCTACCCTTGAGACTCCCCAGGGCTCTATGCCTTCTCGAATTATCGTGGCTTCACTTGTCTCTTAGACCCTCAGCCACGTCCCCAGCCTTAGGTATGGTGGCGGCAACCTACCCTATTGGTCCCGGGAAGCTTGGCCACCAGTGGCTGACCAGCTGTGTGCCCTACCTCCTCCCACCATTCCCCACCTAAATGGGATTCTGGTGTTCCCCACTGGTGTCAGGAGGGATTGACCAGCAGGAAGAAATAGATTTCGGCACAAAAGTTATGCCAACTGCTCCTGACTTCGTATACCTGGCTGTGTGAGTAGAAAATGGATCCATAACAGAGTGTCAGGTGGGCGGCCACTCAAGAACACCCTCACCAGAGTGCCCCTCAAATCCCTGGTCCTTCATCCTTTCTCCAGTTCTATGAAAAGCCTGTCCATCATTGTTCTTCCATTTGACATATCCATGTAGACATTTAAGGATAATTTATTTCTTTTAATTTTGCAAGAAATCATAGGAAAAGTAGGAAGAGCTGAAGAGAAAATGCTCTGGGCATCGTTCTTGTTTTTGAGATTAAAACACCACTTGGTTCAGTAATGTAGCTGGTGGCTATGAGCACATTCAGGTTCCCTGAGCCCTATTTTCTTGCCTCATTGTGACATGAGGACCAACAGACTGGACCTTTGCCAGAAGGAATGCCTGCCATTGTCCCCCCCACACACCCTTTCCTCCTCTCCCTTTTCTTTCTTGGTGTGATGAATGAAAAAGACTTTATCTTGCTTATCTCTATAACCCCAGCACCAGAGAAGCTCTTGACATGGGTGGGGTGTCAAAAGTGCTTGTGGGATTGGGTGACTGGAAGACTCTCAGGCATCCCCCAGGGACTTGTGTACCTGTAGGAACCAACCTTTGAATCAGGCAGGTGGAGGGTCTATGAAAAAAGGCATTGCTCATGTACGTTATCAAGTATGAACTGTGTGATTTCCTTAAGTACTATGTTTGACAGTTGATATCTCTGACATTTCACTTTGACATTTCTTGTTTTCTTTTTATTGTGAAGGTACCTCCTCAGTCTTTCAAATGCACATTTTGGCTTGTGATTATCTTTCAGATTTTTTAGAGCAATTTTTGTGAAACCATGGATAAGTCAAATATGTGTGTTATTTTCGAATATGAGTTCTGTCGTGGAACCAATGCAGTGCAGACAGCTCGAAATATCAATGAAGTGTTTGGGAAGTATGCAGCTAATGAACGCACAGTATGTCGATGGTTCCAGTTCTGTTCTGGTGATTTTAATCTTGAAAATGAGCCACCTGGGTGACCTGAGACCAAGGTGGATAATGATGAACTGAAAGTTATAGTGGAAGAGAATCCATCTCAACCTACGCAGGAATTAGCAGCAAGATTTGGTGTTACTATTCCAACAATATTGGACCGTTTGAAACAAATTGGCAAGGTAAAGAAGCTGTATAGATGGGTTCCACATGAATTAAATGAGTGTCAGAAGAGAAATCGTCTTGAAGTGTGCCTTTCTTTGCTGTGATGACATATAGGCAAACCATTTCTAAGCCGAATTATTATGTGTGATGAAAAATGGATTCTATTTGACAATTGCAAGCATTTGGCACAATGGTTAGAAAAAGATGAAGTGCTGAAACACAGTCCAAAGCTGAATATTCATCAATAAAAGCTAATGGTGTCTGTTTGGTGGTCCAGCACTGGTGTTATCCATAAAAAGCTTCATGAAACCTGCTCAATTGATTACAGCGGATATGTATTGCAACCAATTGGATGAAATGATGAGGATGCTTGTGATTAAGCAGCCGAGATTGTTCAATAGAGACAGGCCCCTGGGAAGATGACACTCGACCACGTGTCGCATAAACTGTGCTGCTCAAACTACAGAGGCTGGACTTGGAAACTCTCTGTCATCCACCGTATTCAGTAGACCTTGCACCAACTGAATACCACTTCTTCCAGGCATTGGACCACTTCTTTCAAGGAAAAATATTCAATTCTCAACAAGATGTGGAAAACGCCTTTAATGATTTCATCACCACTCGCTCTCCAGGCTTTTTCGCTGCTGGTATAAACAACCTACCGTTAGGATGGCAAAACTGTGTCAATAGTGTGGGCACATACTTTGATTAATTGTACTACTTGTTTGAAATATGATAAATTACATTTTTGATTCAAAATCGGACATTTCATATTTAATGACCTAATACATCTGAAATAGATCATCTAGCTCCAAACTGGGACTTACTTGCCAGGAGTAGGGACTCTGTTGTTCCCTCACAGAGGTGGTGCCAAGTTTTAGGGACGAAGGGAAACTTAACCTCAGACATTCCTTCCAGCTGGGGGAAAATCCTTCCTCCTTAACTTCACATGTTTGGGAATGTCTGTTTGCCTTGGTTTAATCCAGTTGGTATGCTGGCCCTCTCAGCTATGCTGTTGATTCTGATAACAGCATCTTTCTCTCCTCCCAAGTGCGGAGTCTCAGAGTCTCACTCTTCCTTGCAGAAACCAGACCCAAGTCAGTACTGATGCCGCCACGCCATTTAAGGCGGACCATTTCTTAGCTTCAGAAACAAATATATAAAATTCATAAGTTGTTAAATGTAATAATAAAAGAAACCCCTGTGAATCCAAAACTTGATATAAAAAAATTACAAAATCAACATCATTGAAGCTTTGCCTCCCTTCCATATACGTAATCACATGTGAATTTTCTGATTTCATATTCATCATTCACCTACTTTTCTTTAGAACATTACCCTATATGTATATGTATAGACCACTAAACAATATATTGCTGAGGTTTTTTTTGATTTAGCTTTATAAAAATGGTATCATGCTGTAATCTTTTACCATTAGGTTTGTGAGGTCCATTTATGATGATCCATGGACCATTCTTCATTAAGTTTCACTGTTGTATAACATCCCATTGTGTGACCTTAGCACAATTTATTTCTCTATTCTCTTATTAATGAATATTGGGTTGTTTCCAGTCTTTTCCAGAAAAAATGTGCCATAAACGTTATTATAATAAACATATCTGGGTGCACATATGGCATTTACCTAAGAATAGAATTACCGAGCCATATGTAACACTCAAACCAAACTCTACTAGCTAATGCCAAGTTGTTTTCCGTAGGGCCTGAGTCAATTTATGCTTCCCCTGGTAGTATATATATATGATTTTTCATTAATGTATACCAGCAGTTTGTATTGTCAGAGACTTTAATTGGGTATATTATATATATTCTCTCTATATAATATATTCTATCTTGTTTTCAATTTAAATTTTCTTCATTACATAATAAGGTATCTTTCCAAAGTTTTATTATTCTAGCGTCTTTTGTTGAGAATACCTGTTCAAGTCTTTTATTTGGATTGTGTCTCATTGATTTTTAGGAGTTAAATACATATTCGGGATTCTAATCATTTGGTCTCATATATACATGGCAAATATTTCCAGTTTGAGCCAACTTTTCAGTTTCTCTCAGGTGTCTTGATGAACAGAAATTCTTAATTTTAGTGTAGTTGAATTAATCAATCTTTTCTTCTTTTCTTGAATGAGCAAGAGCAAGACCCTGTCTCTACCACAAAATAGAAGAATTAACTGGGCATGGTGGCGTGCACCTGTAGTCCCAGTAGTTTGGGAGGCTGAGGCAGGAGGATCACTTGAGCCCAGGAGTTGGAGGTTGCAGTGAGCTATGATGACACCACCACACTCTAGCTGGGGTGACAGAGCGAGACTGCCTCAAGAAAAAGAAAAAAAGTATCTCTAAAAATTTTCATTTATATCTCTTTGATGGTGAAATAAATACAATTGGTTTTTTTACATTGCTCTTACCTTGAATGATTTTGCTCAATTTTCTATCAATTCTAATGATTATAGATTATCTTGTCTTCTAGGAGTAATGATGGTTTTGTTTTTCTATTCCAGTCTTTCTATAATTGATTTCTTTCTTGTGTCTTAGTCTGCTGCTGTGGACCTTTAGGATGCCACTGGATTACACCAGAATCTTAGGTTATCTGCACAAAACATTGTCAGGTGCTCCTCATCTGGCTTGGGAGCAAAACTTGGAAGAAAAGCTTTGTTCTTCCCTGCTTGCCCCATCCCCTCATCTCTGTTTGGGTTTGATTTTTGTGTAGTGAAGACCTCAGCTGGAGTTTTGCCAGTTGACTTACAGCTGTGAAGCCTCCCACAGCTTTGCTTAGTCAACCTGGAGGGACAGAGGGAAATGAAATGTGGTTTCTTAGACCTCAGGTCATATGAGCAGGGTGAGCTGGGGTGGGGCCTGAGGGAGTCAGGCAAGCCCTGGGACAGGGATCCCTGAGTCATAGCTGGGATAAATGGGTGGGATAAGCCTGAGGAACAGGGAATCTTATGTGCTGAAGGTCCTGAGGGTCTGATGTAAGAAGCCCTTCCACTGTCACTGAGACAAAGGAAGTAGACCGTAAGGCAAAACTTCGGCATTCGTTGACCAGTAATCCCTAGACCACAGTGGGGAGCTGTAACAAGTACATGGGTCCAGGCTGTGTTGTCAGGACATTATTTCATCAAGGTCATATGTATATCCGTGGGTCAGTGTGGTTAGACTCAAGTTTAGCACTGTAGGTGCTGAATGCAATTATACAGGCAGAGCCCCTAGCCTGGCTCATGTCCTGCATGCCATAGGAGCTCAACTGACAGCAGTTCTTGGCAGGTACGGCACCTCTGCAGACATTCAGAGTTGCATTTGCCAAGAACTACTGTTTATTAAGCTGCTATTGTCTGTGGACCTGAGCTAGGGTCTGTGCTGTCTGTTAATGTGCGCTCTTCTGCCAGCTCTGCCATCCTTTCCAAGTGCCATGGCTCCAAGGTGCTCACAGCAAGCCCATGGTAGCACTCCTTCTGGAAGACAGCCCTCTGGCACCTGCTCTTCTTTCCCTAGCCTGTGGGGTGCTCAGCTCTGTGCCCTGGCTTTGATACCTACCTTGTTAACACGTTCTAGAGTCCTGTTCTACCTTCTGGGCTGATCTCAAGCTGTGGGCCCCGTCGACAAGAGGGCCTCTGGCCCCCACAGGGGTTGGGGGGTCTGTATAGCCACGGCCAATGCTGTTTCAGTCACAGGCTTGGTTAATACACACTACTTTCTTTCTTTCTTTTTTTTTTTTTTATCTCAGTCACCCAGGGAATAAATGAACAATGCAAATTTTTAGGATCCACCCAATCGGGGCCACATAAAATCACGATGGTTCTGGACTGGAGTCTGCCATTTGCTGTACAACCTCAGGCAAGTCTTCTCCTATCTCTGGCCCTCAGCTTTCCCAGTTCAACTATCCAGAATTGTCTGATCAAAGGCTGGATACCTCCTCCCCAGTTTCCCTCCCCCAGCGAGTGCTCCTGACACCAGGCAGTATCGTTCCACTGAACAACTCAGCCAGGGAGGGGTTAGGAAATTCACTGCTCTCATATCTTGTACTATTATCATGACCAATCTCCTTTCACACATTTTATCCTTCATTTTACGATAGCTATTAAAGACTGTTAGGGGCTCTCTCAGTTCCTTGAGGAATATTTATGCATTTTATAGGACTCTCATGAAGGAGAGAAGCCCTTACGAGGAGCAGGCAGGGAGATTCTGCATTAAGGGGGCATCGGGAAGCCTCACCCAGAGGATAATGATGCCAGGGCTCCCCGTTTTACTCGCTAGTTTATGCACCTGTTTTCTTTGGGGGGATTAAGGGATCTTTGTGAATTTCAAACAGCGCAGAGAGACTGCTCTTTTGTTAAGATCTTGCTTCTGTTTGCAATATTGTCTGCACTGGCAGGAGGGTTGTGGAGAAGGGAGCCTGGACTTCCTGTTCTGATCTTTCAACCCCTCCACCCCCTGCCATGCTTCACTTACCCAGTAAGAAACAGGCACCTGGCCAGGGGCTTGGATCACTCCTGCCACGTCTCCAATGGCTTTAGTCCCCAACCCATGTTTCACGACTCAGTCTCCCCAGCACATCTCCTAATTCATGGGACCTGAGACAATCTATAGCCCTGCTTTTTTTTTTTTTTAATAGTTTTTATTTTTTAGAGCAGTTTCAGGTTCATAGCAAAATTGAGTGGAAAGTGCAAAGAGTTCCCATAGACTCCCCTGCCCACACATGGACGGCCTCCCCCCAATCAACATCCCACCAGAGTGGTACACATCTTATGATTGGTGAACCTGTATTGACACATCATTGTCCCCCAAAGACCCTAATTTACTTTAGGGTTCACTCTTGGTATTGTACACCCTGTTGGTTTGGACAAATGTATGATGACAGGTGTCCACCGTTATAATATCACACAGAGGACTTTGCTGCCCTAAAAGTCCTCTGTGCTCCACCTGTTCATGCCTCCTTCCCCTCTAACCCCTGCAAACCACTGATCATTTTACTGTCTCCATAGTTTTGCCTTTTCCAGAATGTCATAAGTTGGAATCATACAGTGTGTAACATTTTTAGATTGTCTCCTTTCACTTAGCAATATGCATTTAAGGTTCCTCCATGGCTTTTCCTGGCTTGACAGTTTATTTTCTTTTAGTGCTTAACAATATTCCATTGTGTGGTTATACCCCAGCGTATTCATCCATTTTCCACCTGAGGACATCTTGGTTGGTTCCAAGTTTGGCAATTATGATTAAGGCTGCTGTAAACTTCTATGCACAGGTTTTTGTGTAGACGTAAGTTTCTAACTCCTTTGGGTACATACCAAGGAGCATGATGGCTGGATCACATGGTGAGAGTGTGTTTAGTTTCATAAGACACTGCCGAACTGTCTTTCAAAGCCTTCCAGCCCTGTTTTGAGTTTTCTTGGGAAGTGGGCTACCCAAGCCAGGAGCTTGAGGGATTTCAAAGACCACTTCTTTCTCTGTCTCGCCGACCAACTGCATCTCCCAAGTTGTGTTGATTTCCTCCTGTAAATATTGCTCCCAAAGGCCTCATCTCTAGGGGGTGCTAATGCTAGGGTCTTTTTGCTATCTCTCTCCAAGTTTCCTTCATCAGTCTTAGTGATGACCAACACCTGTGGTCATTGATGTTACCATGGTGACCAGATGCAGGAAGAAGGCATAACATGAAATCTCTAGTGTAGTCCTTGCATCTCAGAGTGTGGTCCCAGGCTGCCTGCACGGGATCCTGGTGATGATTAGGTGGGCAGATGTCTAGGTCCTCTATAGACTTAATGAATCGGAACCTCAGGACATGGTCCCCAGACCATGTGTACGTTTAACTTCCTGTTTGCAGTCCCATGAAGTTGGTTCTGATCCTCACTGAGGTCTGTGAACCCCTGACCCCTGTCCTGGGTCCCTTACTCACTAGTTTCCCAGGCCTGTCTGCAAAAGGAAATCTCCCAGTGCCCCAGAATTCCCCTCCATCCTCAAGGAGCCTCCCAGGATTGGGGTCCTTCTGTTCTGCTTCCCAGAACGCCTCTCGCCTCTCCATCCTCCTTTGTTCCCTGTTATCTTCTGTTTCTTGGTGCCTTTTCTCCATCTCATTTTAATTGATTCCAAAGTGTTAAGGCATGTAGTGAGTATGAATTTATGTTTCGCTGAAATCAATCTCTTTCTGCAAGCTTGCTTCCCCCTTCTTTCAAGTCAGCTAAATCCTGCCTCCCCAAAATTAAATGGCTCTGGGCGGAACCAGCCCTGAGTTGATTACCTAACGCGTAGCAGCTCCAGGGCCGCTGATCTGGCTTGACCTAATTTGACCCAGAAATGCTGCCCCTCCCTTGAGCACAGTCCTCATTGTGGAAACAGGTGCACTTTCACCTGCCATTAGGGGGACGGATGGTAGGGAGGAGAGGGAAGTTTCGGGGTGATGGGGACATTTTGCCCAAATCACAAAGAAGGAGAGAAACCCCAGGACTGGGAGTGGGGATGTGCCGGGGAAGTGGGGGTATGTTACTGGCCTCTGACCTTGGGGTGACCCCGAGGAAGATAAGCACATGCTTTCCCTTCCCAGTTACTACTATTTAAAAGTCGCTGTCCTCACCGTGGGCCTGGAAATCTGGTGCCCTGCATTCTGCCAAGCCAGGAGGCGTCATGGAAACAAATGGGTTTCTCTGTGTGACCACATGACTCTGCACCTCAGTTTCCTCATTGGCAAAACATGAATATCATGCCAGGCCCTCACCCAACAATGGCTTGGTTATTATCATCCTGGACAGGTATTAACCTGCTCATTTTACAAATGCAGAAGCAGCCACTGGGTGCATTTTTGGGGGCTTATCCGGGGTCACATGATTGTCTCCACTGGGAGTGGCAGGTGGGGCAGAGTCCAGCCCTGGTGTCCCCTCCAGCAATCCTTTGTGCCCAGTGGCCAGCAGAGGCCCGGGGTGCAGGGGTCCTGGCTGGGCTGGGTTCACCACTCCCATTTCCTTTTTCCATTAGGGGAGGCCATGCCACTGCCTGAGACTGAGTAAGTGCGATGGTTCAGACCACAGAGGAAGCCCCTCTCGTGCCCGTGGCTCAGTGCCTGCCGGTTGCTGTGTGGAGAACAGAGTTTGAGTGACGGACATTGGTGATCGTGCCGGCCAGACCAAAGCGTGGTTAAAGTGCCCCTGGAGAGCAATGTTTTGGGTGATTATTGACTCCAAGTGCTGGGTTTCCACCCCGAACTTGGCTCCTAGGTCTCCTCCACCGTCAAAAGGGAGAGAATAATACTCCTCCTCACCCCAGGGTGTTGTTAGGAAGAATTAAGGAGTTAACAAACGTGATTGTACTTAGGGCATTCCTTGGTACCTAGCAGGTGCTCAAAAAAATTTTTTTAAAAAATATCTGTACCTATAGAGACAAATAATGCAACAAAAATCTATCGGACTATCTGTTAAAATATCCATGAGAGCTGTGTGTTGGTTGGTGCGTGCAGGAAGGGTGGGTTTCAGCCTCTGCCTGCCCACGGCATGCCTTCAGCTCTGCAGCTCAGGGGACAGAACGGGACATGATTCCAAATCATAAGGATACCTGTCCTCGTTAAAAAAAATATACAGAGGGTGATTAGGGGATGCTCTGATTACACACACACGGAGAAGCGCAGCCTGTGTTGGTTAGATCAGCAATTCTTCTTCCCGGTTTCTCATCACCCCAGGGTGTCTCCAATTATCTCAAGAAGGGTCAGGAACCACTCAAGATGTTATTAATTTTAATCCATTCTAATTAAATATATAAATGGACCATGCACCACTTTGTGGAAAGAGAAAAAGGGGGAAATAATTTCTTAAAATCAAATATGCAGTTCTTGAGCATCAGCGGCCAACTTCTCAAGGGTTGGGGACGTTTTCTTTTTTTTTCTTGTCTTCCTCCTGCTCTTTGTCTCACTCTGGGCCTTGCTGGGGGCAAAGGGTGATTACATCTAGAGAGCCAGCAGCATGACAGGAAAGGTGAGGCCCAGTGTTGGAGTGGTGTGGACCCCAAAGCTTGGGCTCCTGTCTTAATTTTGCTTCCCTGTGCTGTGTGACTTTGGGCCAGCCTGCTGTGGAAGCATCTCTGATGATGCTCTGTCATTCCTGTCTAACACGTAGTGGTCAGGTTCAAGGTGACAATAAATGGGTTGGGACATACTAATGAGGATGTCTATGCATGCATGCCTTCCTTCACCGCATATATGTAGTACCACCTTGTGCCAGGCGCTGGGCCACTTGCAGGGGAACAAAGGTAAACAAAAAAATGCTTACCTGCTCTTGTGCAGCTCAGAGTGGAAGGGGGTGAACTGGGATTGGCCATACATGGAAAATGTTGCCCAGGAGAGAGAGCTGATCCTGCTTTTGCATCAGGATACTCCTGGGCCTCCAGAGACTGCTTCCAGGGACAGCAAAGGAATGGTGCCTGGTCACAGACTTCCCGGCCCCCAGGCTTCCACCTGTCCCTCCAGCAGTTTCTGGTGGTTTTATGTTCAGCCTTTCTTCCTCTGTGGACGCCCTACATAGATCAGTTAGCAGAGGTGGAGGAAGGCCACAGCCCAGCCTGGATTGGTGGGATGGGGAGGAGTAGAGGGATAGATGGAGCCTGAAAATCAGCTCAGCTTGGAAGAAGAGGGAGAAGATCCATAACAACATGAGATCCAGGCTACAGAGAGATGCTTTGTCCTCCACACCGAGAAGCTTCCGTGGGAACCTCAGACTATCGTGTCTCTCGGGACCTCCCTGCATGCTGCCGAGTGTCCTCCCCTGTGAGGGCTGGGGTGAGCTGGGAGGATTCCAGCAGGGAGGAGGAGAGGGGAGCTCCTCACTTGGGAATTCAAGAGACTGTAGGCCACCAGGTGAGCAGAGCCAGGAGCCTTGTGGGAAGTGGAGTCTTGTGGTTACCCAGGTGAGACCAAGCTGGGGGCCTGTAGGGAGGGCCCGGAAGTGGGCCTGGCTGCCCTGCTTTTGCTCTGCAATCTCCTGTCCCTCTGGCCTGGGGACTTTGCACATGCCACTCTTCCTGCTCCTGTCTGAGCTCCCCTCTTCCCCTGCATTCTCGGTGCTTCTTGACTCACCCCTCAAGGCTTTTGTAGGTTCTTTTTCTCCAGGAAGCCCCTGATCACCCTGGCTGGGGCAGGGGCTGTCCCAGTGTGACTTTCACGACGTGTCTCTCAGCCCTGTGAATCACAATGGCTGTTTTCGCATCTGTGGCCACATTAGCCTGTGTGCTACGTTTTCCTGCCTCTGAGTGTAAGGTGTGGCACCTAGGAGGTGCTCAATATGTGTTTCTGGAATGAATGATGTGCTGAGGTTGTGGGGAGTTAGGGAGACCAGGACTGTGACAGCAGGAAGCAGATGTTCCCCCCCCCCTTGCCATCGGGGCCTCTGGGATCAGGCGCTACTGGCCTGGGTGGTCTTGAGAGTCCCCCATCCCTTCTCTGTTGCTCAGGCCGCTCCCTCCTGGGGCTGAAGCTGCAGCTACATTCAAATTCTTTCAATGTCTTGGGTGATTTTTCAAACGTTTTACCTCCGACGTGCTTTGCATACTGCCACACACTTTAAAATCCACATATAATTTAAGGAGCATTTAATCAATAGAGTCTTGATTCATTTTTTCCCTTAAATCATCAGTATTATTGTTGTGAAGAGCCCATTTGAAGTTCAGGAAGGCTCTTAAGCATTTTTAATAACCATTTTCTTCCCCTGCGTCCTATTTTTTTAACTATCTTTTTGAAAGATACTTTTTCCAATGGTTGAACAAGCTCAAAATGCCAGGCTCCCAACTGCTTAAATTGTGTCCAATATGCAATTCTGTAAGGAAAACTGACTCTTCCTGAATACTTTCATACATATATATTTTAACCGAAGCAGTTTTTGCTGGTGGTGGTTTGAGTTACCTGAGAAGAGCTCTTAGCTCCAGTTGTGACTCAAAGGATTAGCACTGGGGCAAGGGAGACAGGCCTTCTCCAAGAATGCCATGCTTCTCAATCCTTGAAGCTCCACATATACATGCTGCAAGCAATTGTCTCCAGTCTCTTGCGTATCAGACAGACTGGTCCTTTTTTGGTCCTTGTGGTTTGCTTATTGTATCTTCCATTTACTGAAAATTCGGTGTCTCCTAGACATCTTGCTAAACCCTTCATGTGCACCATCTCATGAAGTTATTATCACCCTCTTTTACAGGCATGGAAACTGAGGCAGAAGGCTCATATGTTAGTTTCCCGTCTACAGGAAGCAGCCTGAGCAAAGTTTACATAGCTGGTCTACCCAAGCTATGTAAACTTAGAAGTTTCTGTAATGGTCTTAGATCTCAGTATTTTTGCCAGGGTAAAAGAGGGGGGAAAAAGGCCGGGCATGTGGGGTTACTCATACATCAGATTGAACCATATCAAAGTTCCATATTTTTGGCTGAGAATGATCAAATATCAGCAATTTGGTATGGTTTAATCTCACATTTATTTAACATATATTGCCCAGCACCACTCTCACCTCTTCTCCCAGCCTGCCTTCATCCTCCTCCTTCCTCCAAAGGCCAAGAGAATGTTCTGGTTTCCTGACTCTGCCTTTGATTTTAGCATGTGGGTAATCTGACCCATGCCTGTGCCTTAGTTTTTTAGGCACATCTTGGCAGATTTGGCACATTGTCATGTCCCGGACCCCGTCTTAACTTCGACTGTCTCCAAAGAAGCCACAGAGCAGCCAGCCCATCTTGAAGTCATCAGCTTCCATTAAGGGTTTGGGAGCATCTGTTTGAAACCAACATGTAATTTTCCTGCCTGGCAAATCAGTAGCAGAATTGCACACTGTGCCCACTAACACAAAATACTTACGGGTATTGTCCCATTGGGTCCAAGTCTAAAAATACTCCCTTCCCTTCAGCATCTTGCCTTTTCTGTATAGTGACCTGGCTCACGACTGGAACTTCGCCACACTCTAAACACTTACACATTTAATGCATCCTGAAATATTAACCTATATTATGCACCAGCAACAGTATGAACGTTTTCTTTCCTGGCATGGACTGTGTTATTGGAAATCATTTATTGAGATTTATGTCTTAACAGGGCTGAAGGGCTTTTTGCATTGGTAAGGTTTCCAACAGCATGCTGAAAATTTTGGAGTTGAGGTTCCATAGAGATTTGGAGTCTCTAGGAACCCCCATTGCGCGGACGGAGCTGTCAAGTCAATCAATCCATTAGCACTTACCACATGTGCACCACGCACGTGTGCCTGGAAAACTACAGTCATACCTCTCTGGTTGTGTGACCTTGGGCAATTGCTTTACCTTTCTGAAACCTAGCTTTCTGTCTTCAGGATGGGTTGATAGTAATGCACATACTTTGTAGGGTTGCTAGAAGGGCTCATGGCCTTGGCCAAACGCATTGTCTTGTAATTCCAGTTATATAAGAGCATTTTGTAGCTAGTGAGCTCTCTAATGCTGAAAGTGTTTTGGCAGGGACTGAGAGGCCAATCAGCAGAGATCTTGGTCAGGGGATCTACTACTGGATAAGAGAACATGATTAGCCCATCTAGCGGGGAGAGTCTAGGATCATGTGCAATCTTGACCTGGGAAGAAAGTAAAAAAATACCGTGAAAGGTGAAAGGCAGGAGAGATGATCAGAGACCAAGGTCTTTGGTGACTAACACAGAGTCAACCTCAACCACTTTGATCACTGTATATTTGGTTATAATAAATATTTACTGGGTATCTGTAGTGGTGCCAGTGCAGTACTAAGTGCTAGGGACACAGAGCTGGGTGTGCCTAAACATCTGTCCTAAAGGAATTATGGCTCAAAATGTTTAATCCCATCATGAGAAGGACTTGCGGGAACACAGTGCAGAGAAGAGAGAGAGAGTGAGAGCACGTACTAACATATGTCAAATGACTTCAACGTACCAAGCAGGGTCTATATTAGCTCTTGAAAACTTTGTGAGTGAGATACTGTTGTCCCCATTTTACAGGTGCAGAAATTAAGGCCCAAGGAGGCCATGATTCAATCAGTTGTCTCTGTAGCAGTCAGAATGAGCCAGGTTACGCTGTAGTAACAAATAGCCCTAGAATCTTAGAGGCTGAAAACAAAGATTTATTTCTTGCTCACTCTATGTCACCCCCTCTCCACCAGTGGCAGAACCGGAATTCAAATCCAGGCCACACTCTCAAGTCCATGCTGTTTTCCGTGGGCCACGTGGCCTGGGAGGTGGCAGGAGCCCTGTGGTCCTGGGTCTGCCGGCTTCTGCAGTTGGAGGCAGTCGGTCCCATTTGGGTGGCTGCCGGCCACCCAACTGCTCTAGCTCTGAGCATCTGGCCCCCCTCAACTGCTCTAGCTCTAGCTCTGTGACCGGCCCCCCTCAACTGCTCTAGCTCTGAGCATCCTTGTTCCCACTTAACGTCCTCACTCTTCATGAGAGATTTGCCCACTGCTGCCTTAAGGGACCAGCCTGGGAAAGGAACAGGGAAAGAAAGTCCCCTGTGGCACATGCAGACCACTTGTTAGGAAAAGCCTCATCAGCAAGATGGGGCAGATAAGCTGGCTGTGATGCGAGGAAAAGAAGGAGGTGTTGGGGTGTAAAAGGACCCAGCAGGCCGGAGGAAGAGCCATCCTTGAAAGTAGCTGTGTTTGTCAGCTGTGGCTGCCGTAACAAGAAACCACAGACTGGGTGGCTTATAAGCAACAGAAATTTATTTTCTCAGAGCTCTGGAGGCTGAGAATCTAAGATCAAGGTGGCAGCAGGGTTGGTTTCTGGTGAGGGCTCTCTTCCTGGCTTTTTGATGGCCATCTTCTCACTGTGTCCTACCATGGCCTTTCCTCTGTGCTTGTGGAGAGAGCTCTGGTGTTGCTTTCTCTCTCTCTTTTTTTAAGAGATGGGTCTTGCTCTGCTGCCTAGACTGGAACGTGCAGTGGTGGGATCCTGGCTTAAGTCCAGGAATTTGAGCTCACTGCAGCCTCCCGAGTAGCTGGCACTAGAGGTATGCACCACTACGCCCAGCTAATTTTAATTTTTTGTAGAAACAGGGTCTCACTATGTTGCCCAGGCTGGTCTCAAACTCTGGGGCTCAACTAATCCTCCTGCCTCAGGCCCCCAAAGTGCTGGGATTACAGGTGTGGCCTGTCTTCCTCTTTTTCTAAGGACCTGAGTCCTATTGGATAGGGCCCCTTTTTGACCTCCTTTAACCTTAATTATCTTCTTAAATGGGTCTATCTTCAAAAACAGTCACATTGGGGGTTAGTGCTTCAACATATCAATTTGGAGGGCACAGGGTTCAGCCCCTAACAGTAACAAATGAAAAACTCCACACTTGAGTGATGGCGGAGGAGGCAGGAAAGTGGTCTTGAGGTCCCCGTTCCAGCGGCGATGGCCTCGGTGCCATCTCTTCCCCTCCAGGCCTCAATGTCTCCATCCTTGTGATAATTAAAGGCTGAGCCCCTTGCTCAGTGCCAGGTATGCAGACAGCGCGCAGTGGTTCTCCTCTCCCTCTGAGCCTGTTTCCCAGCCAGCGAGTGGACAGAGCGATTCACACCCCGCAGAGTTGCTCCAATAGCCATGGAAGTGACATGTCATGAACATGTAAAAAGCTACAGTTGTCTCAGGGATGCCGTTGTCGCCCCTCCCCTCCCCCGTGCCCAACACAGAGGTAGAAACACAGCGGGGACAGTAAGTATGTGCCGAAGGGGTGACTGGCAGAAACTGAAGACAAGAGAATGGATAACGTGCTTGGTGAGTTGGAGGCTCTCCACCCGTCCTGTGCCAGAACAGGGGCAAAGAATGACCAGGGCAAACAGTCAGTGTGTGGTGGTGGACAGACAATGAGCTTTGGGGACAAATGCACGGGATCAAATGTTGGCCCCCAACATTTCCTGGCTGTGCAATCCAGGGCAAGTTACTGGCCTCTCTGGGTATCAGCGTTCCAGTCTCTAAAGCGGGAGTGCTGGCCCCTACCTGAGTGGAGATGGGGAGTGGAGTCCCCAGTGTTTACCACCTGGGAGGAACTCAATACCCAGTATCAACCCCCATGGCCAGTGGGCATTCAGAGCACAAGAAAATTAATAACTCTCTCCCCTTCCACCACCTTTCCCTGGGGTGGGGCTGCAGCCCAGTGGCCCCCAGATAAAGGGACAGTAGCTGCCCCCTCACAGCCCCTCCCTGAATCACAGATTTCACCTGAGCACCTCCCTGAGTACCTGCGTCCAAGACCTTCCCCTGGGCACTTCTTCCTCGGCTAGTTCTTAAGCTGTGGGTGATACAGAATCACGGTCCTTTGTCTTCAACCAGAGATTCCTGATGGGAGGGTGCTTAAATTTGACTGATGGCTTAATGTTTTGTCCTCAAGAGGAGACAGTCTCCCCGAGGGCCCCTCTGGCTATGAATCAGTGTAATGGCCCCTCTCAGAAGTACCTGGAAGTCATCGGGGAGAAAAACAGCCCCGTCTTCTAACCTTGACTTCTCTGCATGACATCGGTCTCTGACAGCCCTCCTGGCTCCCGAAGGCACTCTCCTCCCGGCGCTGTGTGAGGTGCCAGGGGCTCCCCCAGGGCCCTGGTAAATGGCCTGATGGCTGCTCAGATATTCCATCCATCCTCTCTTTATTGCTCTTCCTCCCTCGTCATTATCCTTGCAGGACCGTAGGCTGTGGGTGCACAGAGTCCTTCTGGGTTGAGGCCCAGAGACACCACTGAATTGACGGATGTGCTTAATGATGTTCAAGTCCAGATGGTTGGAGGTGCCATTGGGATGCCCTCAGCCTTCTAGGGGTCCCTGCTGGCCTTTTAGTCATATGCAAACCCACTGTTGGCTGTAGCTCTTCTTGGCGGTGGGTTGGCACTTTCATGGTGTGGTTAATAAGCATTGCCCATTCATTGACTCATTCATTCCCCAGTCATTCATTCAACGTGTTTACTGAGCATCTACTATACAACATGGGGTGCATAAGGACCTCTTAGTGTTAATAAAACATTCAATGGTGCCTGCCTCTTTCAGGCTTATGGGACAAAAGAAACAGACATATTATCTCATTCAATGAATGAGAAAGGGAAGCATTTTGGGGGCCCATACTGAGACACGAGTGGTCCAGCAGTGCACTCATTGCCAGTGCAAGGGGATATTAGGGTGGGCTTCCCAGAAACAATGGGTCTTGGAGGATCTATAGGACCCAGGCAAGTAAAGGATGATCAGGGAAGAAGCAGGCAGAGACGATAGCATGGGTGGACACTTAGAAGCCTGGAGCATTGTGCGGTAGGTGTTACAAGCAGTTTGATTTTCCTTGGGGTAGTAGGTCTGTTCAGGGAGTGTTGGGTTAGGACGGTATGGTAGCTTCCCTTGGCAGGGGACTGCTTCCCGTATCTGACAGTAAGAATGCATTGCTGTGCAGAGAGCTGTGTGTGGATTCTTCGGTGTGAAACCTAGAATATGGCTGTGGTGTGGGGTGGCCTTTTCATCCTAGGGATGGAGGACAGTAAGTCAACAATGGCCAGCACAGATCAGCCCTGGTCCTGAGCTTTTGGTAAAGGGCTTGGACGCCAGAGGGAACTGCCTGGGGTACCCTTTCCCTGTTCTGTCTTCCCTGTGTCCTGACATAGCATGAAGCTGGGGGGGCATCCCCCTACTTGGCCTGGTAAAGTGGGGGACTGATCATCAAGACTTGGATCCCAGGGTTAGTTCAGCCTCTGACTCCAGGTAAGACCTTGGGCAAATCACTCCTCCAGTTCCCTAGGGGGAAGTGATGAAACTAGATAAAATATTCCTTCCAGATCTGCCTACCGTGATTTTATGTTTCTAAACATATAACTAGATCTCTGACATTGTGATACATTAATATACTGTTAACCATTCCCAGAAACCCGATTTTTTGACAATTAATCCTAAACCAATAAAATATTTGGCCACTCCAAAACCAAAAGTGGGTGGGCGAGATGACTACTGATAGATGACTACTGACTACTTATCCTGTCTTCTAAGACCACAAACTCTAGAGACTTGTTATTAGTTATGTAAAATTGGGCAAGTCACTTGCTTTCTCTAATCCCCACTTTTTTCATTGGTAAACTGATGCTATAAGCAGTGTTGTCTTCATAAAGAGGGTGCTGAGCAGTACTGCCATGTATGGTTGTGCTTGCTGTGCACTGCCCAACAGCACCTGGGTGAGTGGCAAATGGGGGCTGAAATCCAGCCCATGCTCTGCTCACCAAGCCATGTGTCCTTTTCCAGGTAGGCATTGTCTTGGTCCCTTTTGCTTATTTTTACAAAGGTGCCATAGCAGCTAGCAGCTGCTCTGGTCCTTAGCATAGTGTATGGTCCAGAGAAAAGTCCTCATTTTATTTGCATTTCTTATTATGAAGAAGGTTAATATTTGAGGACCTACTTGAACCCAAAACCTCAGTTCGCCCATCTGTAAAGTTGAAGAAGTGGGCTTATTCATTTCTGCTGTTCTCCTGTGCTTGGATCATCTATGTGATTTTGAAATCTAGGAGACTTAGGCTCAACTTTGAAATTGAGTATGCATTTCTTCCTGAGCATATGCTTGAGCTGATTTGACTTCTGAAGCTTGGAGCTGGTGGGACTTGCTGGTTGCATGTGCCAGTTTGGTGGAGGGAAGCATCTTTCTCTACCCCAGGTTTGCCATCACAGCCAAGTGAGGCATTTAGATGTGCCATGGCTGCTGATGGAGACATAATTCATTGTTTGTTGGCGAATATCACCAACGAAGCAAAGATGCTGTTACAAAGGACCCTCAGCCAGCCTGCGACTGCTCTAAAGAGACAGGGGCAAGGGTGGGTAGGAGGATGATTGGTCTCCTGCCTAGCCCAGGAGAACCAAGTCCACCAAGGATGCCACCCCTTTCCAAGAACCAATCTGTGAATTTGCAAAAGTTCCAATCGCCTTCTTTCCTTTCCTCCTTCCCTTCATTGGGTAACTTTTCTCAAATAAAGCCTAGGTTCGGAGTAGGTTAAGGCAGAGTTTTCAGAGCCTTGGTGACTAGGGCTGGGGATGGTTTTCAGACACATCCAGGCAGAATCTGGTGTGGCTGGCTGCTCTGTGCTCAGCCTTTCTCTAAGGTTGCTGGACCCTCCCTGGGCTTGGGATTGAGTCCTATGTTTGGTAAGTCATTGGCCAACATGAGACAATTAGTGAGAACTGCCTCTGGTGGAGCGGGCTGTGTTTGCCCACTGGGGCCCATTGCTGGACCTCCTCATCCTCCTCATTGGCCTTGACTTGTTCTCTGGTAGTGAGAGGAGCTGGTACTTTGATGTTCTGACATGTGCCTCTGGCTGTGGGTTCCAGGACCGCTGAGCCTGGCTGTTCTCCTCCTTCCAAAGGCCGGGGTGTACAATCTGTTCCAGTCTCTGGTGTGTTTCCCCCTACCTCCTCCTATTGTCTATCTGATTCTGGCAGGAGTGTTCTGGCTTCATGCAGAGACAGACTCCAGTCCATCTCCTTGATTCCCCATCTTCCCTTCCCACAGGGCTCAACAGAGTGGCAAATCAATGGCTTAAAAGACTGATCCATGATGAGTGAAGTGGATTGAATACTCCCCAGTCTTTACTTCTTCTTTGTAATAGTACTGTACATCAATGCCCCTTGCCATATGGCTTTGCAGTGTCTTTCTATAGAAAAGGTGGAGTGTTTATCTCTGTCCCATTGACTTTGGGTATGGCCATGGGCTTTGTTGTAGCCAATAAAATGCTAGTAGATGTGACAAAAGCAGTCTTCGCTTCTACTTATGTGGTTTTGCTCAGACTTGTGCAGTTCTGCCATTTGCTGTGAGGAGAGAATGCCCATATTTGCTGCTGGTACTGGAGAGAGACATGGAGCTGACCCAAACCAGCCCCACTCCCCCGAAGCCAGAAGCAGTAAATCTGTAGACTTGAAAGCAATAAATGTTTTTACACCACTGAGGATCTGGAGTTGTTTGTTACACAGCAGTATTGCAGAAAAACATCTGCCTATCATAGGGATGAACTTAGTGCTGGGGCTGTATCTTTTATGTTCTAGTTCCCTGAAATCCTAGGTAGGCATATAGTAGAAATGCCAAGAACAATTTTGGCAGACATTTTGGAGACAGACAGGGAGGGTAAACTCTGGTGGACTCACTGTCCTTGTGTGATACCCTGCTCCCAATCTGGGTCCAGACTTCCACATTCAATCTATATCACCAGGGCCAGTGGAGTCTGCTGCCAAGATACAGCCCAGATTTGTGCATGCAGTCTCTCAATTGTAAGCTATTGAATCAAAATTTTTATGCTACTATGTAGGCAAAACAAAAACACTTCTGAACAGCCTACAGATCACCAGTGTGCAGTCTCTGGCCCATTATCCTGAATGTGTCCCTCCTCTGAGCTCTTGACATTGGCTGACACTCAAATGTGAGGATTCAGGGAGGCAGAATAGCTGTCAGCCTAAGGGCATATCGTGTTCTCTGGACAGTGTTCCTTTGGTGCTGCAGAAATACTCGGATCTGACTGAGAGAGAGAGAGACAGAGAGAGAGACTAGACTGAGAACCAGGGTTCTGAGTGTGAATCTTGCAGCTAGTGTGACTTGCTGTGTGACGTTGAATGAATCACTTTCCTTCCCTGATCCTTAGTTTTCCCGTCTGTATAATGACTTTATTACTTATCAGCCGAGAAGCTAAGAATCTGAGAACAGTTTACTTAACCTCTCCAAGTGTTAGTACCCTCATCTGTAAAATGGGATTCCGCTTTCTCACCTGACCAGGTTGAACAAGGGTTGAATGAGATGACAACTGAAGCCAGTAGCACACTGCCTGGCACACGGAGCCCAGTGGATGTTCATTGTGATTCCTGCTGCTACTGGTAATTATGTACAAAAACAAGCATACATGACAAACATGGCCTCTTCCAAAGCAATGTCATGGATTAGCAGACTATCTCAGAAATCAGGTCAAAGAAACTTGCTTCAAACTCTCTTGAAAGAAAAGAAAATAATTGATTTGTGTAACCTGGAAGGTCAGGGATTGTGCCAGGACCTCACATTGTCATCTCTCTCTCCCCCCTCTTTCTTTTTATCCTCCCTCCACCTCTTCTTGGCTCTGCCTGAAGGATGCTCTTCATACCTTTAAGGAATATGATTGACGGCAAACAGAAACAGGGCAGCTTCACTTCCAAGGAAGAGTTCTGATTGGCTGTGCTTGGACCAATCACTGTTGCTGGAGGATGAAGAGCCAAGTTCAGCTGAACCTTGACTGTGAGCCCATCACTGCAGCAAGTGTGTATGAGGTGTGCTGTCCCTAACATTTGCATCAGTGACTTGTATGCAGGGAAAAATGAAATGAGAAATGCACTTACATAAAAGCTGAATTGGCATGACAAGTAAATTTACAGAGAACTGTGTGTCATTTGAAATAATAAGACCAACATTGTTTAGAAGGCAACAGATGGGAAAGAGAACACGTCTTGTCAGCCAGAACTCAGTTTTATCTAACTGCCCCGTGTTAGTTCAGTTCACCAAATATTTCTCCATGAGCGGTGGAGTGGGCTGGACTCCACACATCCTCTGGGGGCTGGATATTAGCGAGGGAGTGGCCATGAGCGGGGAGAGAGGGAAGACTGGGAAGGAAGGGGGTTCCAGGGTGTGCTGACATATCCTCTCTTCTCTTAAAGATTTTTATTCTCCCTCCTTCCATTCCTTCCTTCCTTCCTAAACTGTCTGTGGAACTCTTGCTCCAAGCCAAAGACTGGGCTGGGTGGCGGTGGTGATGATGAGAACAGAGATGATAACAATGAGAATCTGTAATAACAAGCACTTAGATAGGGTGTGTCCTATGGCAGGCACTGTTACAAGTTTTCACATGCACTTACTCATTTGGTCCTTATACAAAACGTGTTGAGGCCAATCATCATATTGTCTATTTTACAGATGAGAAAACTGAGAAACAGATTAAGTCACTTGCCCAGTGTAGTACGGCTACTAGATATGCGGAGAGGGATAAGGCATATGGCTGCCAGCTTGCAAAGGCCAAATTGGGAACAATTTTTGAGCATCAAGCAGAATAATACAGTATTCATGAGTCCATGGTTGATTATAGATCAGGAGAGTGGAGAGAGAGAGAGAGAGAAAGAGAAACTCTTCTTTATAGAAGAATAGAAACTAATCAATGTAGAAAGGATGAGATAATTACCATTTTGTAACCTCCAGTGCTGTAACAGACTTGAGCAAGGACCACAGGGCTGCTGAAACCATCAGGTAACAGGTGCTGGGAAACAGTGTAACTGTTTCATTTCAAAAAAACCACCCCACAGATTAATTACAAATTACAAGGGAGAGATGGACCTTTACAGTGGAGAGATTTGGTGTGTCCCACACATAGAGCACTGGACATATCCTGGGACTCGGTAGACACTTGCTGAACAAATGCATTAAGCCCTTGTGCCTCCCAGCTAGGGAGCAGCTGGGCTGGTCCCCTGTCTACTCTTAACCATGGTGCTACCTTTATGAGTGATAACTTAATTAGGATTTTAATTTTTCCCCAAAGTCATACCTACACTTAAAAGAGTTACATTGTTCTGTAAGATAGGTTATGAAAAACTGCAATCCTCAGCCTTTTCCTCATTTCTCCTTCTGCAGAGGAATCACTTTCAACTCTTTGATTGGAAGATTCTTTTGGTGGACTCTTTTGGTGTGATCTCCATCTCTGTATCTCCAGTAACTGGTCCATACTGCATCTCCTGACTTCTCAGCTTTAAACATTATCTGCTGCTGCCTCAGCTGTAGACTGTGAGGGTTTAGCTGTCTCACCCTCACACTTTCCAGAGGCTCATGATCTCAAGAGGATTATATCATCCTTTTCATTGGGTTGGCCTTTAGGGTTTGCATTCTTTCGACCATGTGAAGGATGTCCACAGCTTAGCTGTCAGTTATACTATGATATTTTTTCTTGATACAGTTCCAGGAAAGAATTATTTTAAAAAAGATGGAATGTCCTATATATTTGAACATAGAAAGAGGAGATTTAGACAATTAGCGGGGAGTTTAGGGTAGAATTAATGATTCGTACCTAGAAAGTAGGCATATGAAAAGTAAGCAATGATTAAATCTAGGGTAAATAAAGAAGTTGTGCAAATAAAAAAATAGCAACCATAGCTCCGCACTCCTGTGTGGAGGGACTAAAGGGAGGCTGGCATTTTAGAATATTCACTATGAGTTGGGAGATGGGGGCTGCAAACTCGGGGAGAGAAGCAGGGGATGGGGTCTTGAGGCACACACCCAGCCAGTGTCTACAGAGCACCACGCACTGGGTTGATGTCAGAAGTTGGGCTTTATTCTACAAGCCCTGGAGAATGAGTGAAGGATTCCAGGGGTTCCTGGAGCTGAGCCTTTTGGGGACCCCCTGACATAAATGGATTTTCTTCTTGGCTCCCTGCAGGCTTAGGAGCCCGTTTCCTGGGTCAAAGTCATTTCTTCTCGTCCACTTGCTTCCCTGCTTCCGATGTTTTATTGCTAGTCTCTCCTTGCTCATTTTCTTTAAGTTTGCTGGTTTATTTGCTTATTTATTTTTCAAAAAATCCATTCACTTTTATTTCAGTGGGATTTTGAGAGGGAGAAAAAAAATAAATGTGGTGTCAAACTCATCTGGGATCCCCACCATGGCTTTCTTTTTGAATTTTTAAATTTTTCCCTCTCTTCCTGGCCCCATGGTAACATGGTTTGTACAGGAAGGTCTTGTCTTTCCAGGGTGTTTGGAGGTTCAGGGAGGCTGTGGACACGTACCTAGGCTCACTTTGGATCCCGGGGACAGGGCTCCATGGGCTTGTCCCTGCTGCAGAATGGGGGCGGCCCCGCCTCACACCCAGGGACGTCCCTGAGTCCGCTACTCCTTCCCCAGGCGCTCAGAATGCAGCCCTCCCTCTTGAGTCTACATCATGGTTCCTTTGTCCTTCTCCAACGGCTTCAACGTTTGTGGGTTACATTTCTGTTTTGAAATTAATTAGGACTACACAAGACGGCGAAACAAAAAACCGAGCGGGGAGTTGGAGCAGCCGTGGGCTGCTCGCTCTGCCTCGGGAGCTTCCAGCCCGCTGCCAACTGCAGGGCATTTCCTCTTTTGAAGTGGGTTTTCTGCTCCGTGAAATGTTTAATGAAGGCGCGTTGCAGACAGGGCTTGAGAAGGTCTCCGAACCTATTGGCCTCTCTTCTGAAGTGCGCTGCCCGGGCTCTGTAACAAAGAGCCCAGAAGCTCTGGGAGGGCTGGCTGGCACTTTGGGGGCCCCGAAGAGGCGTGTCCTCTCCTCTCGGTCAGGTTGGCTTTGACCTCTCCGGCGCCTGCGCCCCGGCGCTGAGCTGACCCCGCTAGCAGGCATCCGAGCCGGCTCTGTTGAGGCTGCCTCCGGGTTTGTGATCTCCAGAATGAAACATTCCTTCCCGCTGTCTGCTCTCGATTCGCCGTCTCTGCTTTGGACTTGAGAGCCTTTGTTCCACCGTCCTTACAGGGCGGAACAAGGTCCAGTACTCCCTGCGATGCAACTTTTCCATTTCCAGTTTTACCCAATTCCCTTTAATTGCTTCTCACCCAATTTGGTTCTGAGATACATAAAGCTACTCCCCTCCCATTTTTTTTTCCTAGGAGCTCCTTCCTGCTGTTTCTTAACTACTTCATCTTAAAGAGGGCACGATTCACCAAGTCCCCGAGCTCTGTGTTTGCCCGAGGACTGAGCCCCCTTCCCAGTCCAGCTTGTCAGAAGTCAGATGAAGAACGCTCTTTCTCAAACAGAAATTCAGCTGTGTCACTTCTTAGCTTACAGTTCTTCACTGGTTCTACCCTGGCAAAAATTAATAGAATAAATACAGCCCACCTGAACCCACGTGAGGCATTCAGGAAACACTGGCTTGCTGTCCGAATCCAGATCGTGTCCACTGCCTGCCTCTCGGGCTGACAGCCCATAACTCCCCTAATCAGACTGAATATTTGAAAATGCCAGACTCAGTTTTGTTCCCCACTTATCTCACGCTGTTTCAGCCCTCTGTTCCCTTGATTGATATACATTGGGTATCTGCTGGGCATCGAGGAGTCTAGGTCAGCACCGTCCATTAGATGTGCATGCTGCACATGTAACTTTAAATGTTCTGGTAGCCACAGGAAGAAAGATAAAAACAAAAAGGTGAAATAAATTTTAGTAATTCATTTTCCTTAACCCAGTTTTTCCAAAACATCAACATGTAGCAGAAACAAAAAATATGAATAAGTTACTTTACATCCTTTTTTATTCACAACCAAACTTTGAAATCCAGTGTATATGTTTCACTGACAGCACATCTATCTCAATCACAACTAGTCACCTTTCCAGTGCTCGATGGTCATGTGTGGCTTGTGACTACTGTATTAGATGGTGCAGCTCTAGGTGATGACGATTCGGCAGTGGGCAGGTCCCCTTGTGGAGTTTACATTCTAGTTGGGGAGAGAGACAATAAACAACACTACAACATGGCCTGTAATTTCAGGTGGTCGTACTTTCTGTGTCATTCCCCCCAGCTCCCATTAAACTGCAAGAAGTTCACCTGAGGATTGCCTCTGTCCTGAGTAGTAGTTAAAACCAGGGGACCGGCCAGGTCCAGTGGCTCAAGCCTATAATCCTAACACTCTGGGAGGCCACTTGAGCTCAGGAGTTGAGACCAACCTGAACAACAGCAAGACCCCATCTCTACTAAAAATAGAAAAAAATTAGCCGGACATAGTGGTGCACACCTATAGTCCCAGCTCCTTGGGAGGCTGAGGCAGGAGGATTGCTTGAGCCCAGGAGTTTGAGGTTGCTGTGAGCTATGATGACACCACTGCACTCTAGCCAGGGATACAAAGTGAGACACTCTGTCTCCGAAAAAAAAAAATGGGTGATGAAGGTTTGAATCTCACCTCTACAGCCCTTACTACTTGTGCTGGGTAGAATCATGGGCCCCTGGTGATGTCCATATTCTAATCTCTGGGACCTGTGACTATATTACCTTATACAGCGTAAGGGGCTTTGCAGATATGATTAAGACTAAGGACCTTGAGATAGGGGAGATCATCCTGGATTATCCAGAGAGGCCCAATCTAATCACAGGAGTACTTAACAGTGGACCAATTTTTCTGGCTGCAGAAAATTGGAGACACAGCAGCATGAGAAGGATGGAGGGATCATGAGCCAGAAATGTGGTGGCTTCTAGAAACTGGAAAAGGCAAGGAAACAGATTCTCCTTTTCATCCTCCAGACAGGAGCACAGCCCTCTGGACACCTCGATCTCAGCTCAGGGAGCCCCATGTTGTACTTCTGACCTACACAAATGTAGGATAATAAATGCATGGTGTTTTTTAAGCCACTAAATTTGTGATAATTTGTTATGGCAGCAATAGAAAACTAACCTACTAGCTTTGGAATGAAGTGATGAATAATTCACCTTTCTGAGATTCAGAAATTAGTCATACCTACTGCATGATACTTTTCAGAGGGTAAAAATGAGACCATCCATAAGTGCTTCACCCAGTGCCTGGCCCATTATAAATGCTCACTTACTGTTAGCTGGAACTGCATGTATTGCTATGGTTTCTCAAAGTGGTCAGCCTGGGGCATGGGCTCCACAAATGTTTGTTGAATGAATGTGGAATGGACTTGCCTCCTACATTGCCTTCTGTGACACGGTTGTCAGCTTCTTTGAGATCATCTGCCACGTTATTTTCCAGAGTGTGCAACCCAAGGGGATTTGGGTGGTATGCAGTCAAACATGTTATACTTGAGCAGTTATGCATTTTAATGTGCATTGGGAAGATATGGCTGGTGCATCAAATCCATTATTCACAGATAAAGGACAACAGAGGGGACCCATTTTTTGAAAAATGTTACATAAACACTGGTTCCCATGGTAAGGTTGACAGTAAGGGACTGAAACCCTGGTCTAGGCAGCTCTCTTATCATACAGATGAAGAAACTGAGGCCGAGGGAAGGGGGGTGAAGGATGGGTCTCACCCTTCCCATGTGTGATGGAGAAGAAGTTGCATCTCTCAACTCCCTGGCTAGTGTTCTTGCTCAGATACTGAGCTATCCTGAGTTAGGACTAGGCTTTTGAATTGTATAGAAATAAATACCTAATCTTCAGTCAAGGAAATCTTTTCAAATGAATCTTCCTCCTATAACAGAATTAAGGGGTACCCTTGACTTAGCCTGATTCCAGCTTTACTTCTCTGGTCTCCAACTGAGGACTAGGAAATGTGCACATAAGACCTTGGGATTAATCTGAACTGTTTGGTTATTAAAGACTATAGGTGGCTTAGGCAGAGGGATAGTTATTGGCCCATGGATGACACAGGAGCATTCATTGAATAACCAAGCCCCAGGAGGGAGGAGACACAGCTGGACTTGGGCACTAAGCATACCAGGGGCTCAGATGCTGCCCTAGATGCTCTCTCTGTTCCTCTCTCATCTCCATTTTTTTCCTGAGAACTGCTGCCCACAGCTCCTGGCCTTCATGTCAGTCTCACATCTTCTGCTGCCAGATATCAAATAGAGTCTGGCTCTGGTTTCCAGTTCCAATGTGAAAAATCCCAGAGAAGGATTCCCATTGGTCAGGCTTGGATTGAATGTCAAACTCTAAACCAATCAACTGTGTTCGGTGGAGGTGGGGAGGAGCCAAAGAACATGGCTGCCTTCTTTCAAGCCACAGGATGCTGTTCTGCCAGGAGATGGTGGTGGGGCCTGGTGACCAGACTGAGCCAGAAGTAACCTCTGGACAAGCTTGTGGACCTCCAGAGCTTGTCTGCATAGCTTAGACCTCTGCTTCCCCACTTATTGGCTTTTTTACCCTGGGAATAATTCCAACTTCTCTAAGTCTCAGTCCCGCCATCTGTAAAAATAGCACTTGTGATACTTACTTTGTCAGATGTTAGGAGGATTATGAACAATAACAGGTGAAAATATCTAGTGCACAAGTGGGGATCAGGAAATGTTTGCTTTCTTGTTTCCCAAGTGGCCAATTTTTCTCTGGGATTTTTTTTTTGCTTAAGAAGCAGATTTCTTGGCTCGTGATTGAAATCCTTCTCTTATTTCTTTCTTCCTGTTGATTAGAAAGAAGCAAAACTAGTTCCCTACTATAATTACTTCTAAGACTGGTTTTAAAACATACTGGGTTAATGATAATTGGAGAACACCTAGGACATCAAAAAAATATGTAGGTCATGCTAATAGTGACTGCTGGAGTTCCTGAAATAAACATGATGGAAACTGTCTGGGGAAACCACATTATACAAAATGCTAAAATTAATGGGGAGGAGACGGTGAAGGTGGGCATTGGCTTTTTCTGAGAAAACTGCCTCAAGAGGATGACATAGATCATGGTATCACAAGAGGTCACAGCAAGGCTTGACATGGACCAGGGTGGACTCCCCCCTTCGGAAGGGTCTTAGGTCTTTTCTCTTGCAGAACATCTGAGTGGTGGCCTTTGACACTCAACAGACTTCTAAGGGCAGGCCCAACTGGGTAACAAGAATATAAAGAAAGGCTGTTTATAGTGGCGGGAATTCATTTCTCCAGGATATGAAGACAGCCTGGGAAACCTCTGGGTCATGTAGATACTCTACCTGCTGGGGAAAAAAATTAGATCCCGTCCTGAGAGTAGTCTTTAAAAAACAAAAGGAGGATGAGTCTGGGGTCTCAAGAATATGGAAGAGGTCGTGCAGGAACAAGGGAGGAAGGGAAGCACTGAAGGGAAACCTTACCCTTCCATGGGTCAGCCATCCATTCATCCATCCTCTTGTTGGTCCACCTTGCTACATACATAATTTAATTCTTCTATTGGTTTCAGGTGGCAGTAGGGCTAGCTAGTCAATGCTGGAGACACAGAAATGAATAAGACGAGGCCTTTTCTGTCTCACAGACTTCACAGCCATGTATTTTACATGATGCACAGTGTGGAAAAGAAGCTTTGTCCTGTACATACAGAAATAGGAAAACAAGGAAAATATTTAGAATACATAGCACATACTAGAAAACCTGATCCATCAACTCAATTACCCTTGCCTTTTTTTTTCTCCCTGGGCTTTGTTCTATGATTCCTCTGGGGAAATTTGCCAGATTCAGCTTGAATTGGGGTGCACAGAACAATTATTTTTCCTGAAGTACTTCTTACCTGCTACTTCCTTACCCTTCAAAAAATATTCCATCCCGACCTGCTAGCAAAGAACAAGGCCCAGCCAGCCTGGTTCCAGCTCACCATTTGTGAGCAGTGACTTGGGTGAGTGGAAAGGGATGCTTGCCTGGGAATTCAGAGCCTGGGAGTTTGGTTCTTGCCTTGTCCCCTTGTCCCATTGAACAAGTTGCTTCCCTTTTCCTGGCTGGACTGTTTAATTTCTCAGTTTTGCACATCTCTAACATTTTGAGGCTCTTGAGTTCTTCTATTTGGTGTCTCTGTGTGTCTTGGCCCTTGTGTTGATGTCTGTAGAGTAATATTATCCACTCCTCTCCCTCCAGAAGAGGGAATTTTGCATGGTAGACATGTCAGTAAATGTTTGAATGAGCTATTTCATGCCACTTCTTAAAAAAAATCCCTTTTTTGTCTACCTAAAATACCAACAATGCCCAGGACACTTAGAGAACACCAAATTTAGTTGAGAACATAAGGAAAAGCCTTGTGGCTGTTTAAAAATGTCTAAGTGCACCTACAGTATGCCAAGCTCATGTTGCCTGGGATTCCATTGACAGATGAAGACCTTCCTGCCCTTGAGCAACACAGGTTCTACCAGGGAGGTAAGCCTGTGTGCAAATACTGACACCATGAAAAAGCCACCATGGAAATGCAGAGGATGGAGGAGGGAAGGTTCCCAGATGACACAATGTTAAACCAGAGTCTTTAGGCATGAGTAGGAATAAGATGGGTAGAAGGAAATAAGGAAGAGAATCTGTCATGAGAGAAGATATGAAGGTATGCAGGTGGTTTCACCTGCAGGTAGGTCGGTGCAGCTGGCATTTGGGGTTCAAATGAGGAATAACAGTCAAGGGATAAATTTTTAAGAGCCTTGAACATTAAGGTAAGGAACTTCAGTTTTATCTGGAGCACAAAGAGATTTGGAAGGGTTTTAATGAAGGAAATGAAATGGTGTCTTTCTTTGAGTTCCTCTGAAAACAGAGCCTAAGATGAGGACTTGAGAGCTTGTGGTTTATTTGGAAGGTGATTCCAGGAAACAGATGAGGCATGGAAAAGTGACACAGGAAAAGAAAAACAGCAGAAATAGTGTGTTATTGAGTTGGTAACCTCCATGGGCAAGGTCGATCTCAGTCTTGCTGGAGATCCTTTAATGAGCCATGTGGCACATGGCTCAGAATTTCCCCACTGAAGAATGAGAGGTGGGTACACTTATGCACTGACTCCCAGCCTTCATTGGTTGAAAGTTGCCCTTAGAAGCAATAATTCCTTGCACTTTAGGCTATATCTACCCATGGGTTTAGCTGGCTTCTGTAACTTTGGAGGAAGCCCAGAAGTAGAAAAACAGGGTGACAGCTCAGTGCATCCTTGAGGTGGGATGTTAGATATGGGTGTGGGATTGTCTGTCATAACTGCCCTTAACTCAAGTGGGCTTCAGGGATATAGGACACTTGCTTTGCACATAGTCAGATTTGTGGTTTAGAATGTTTAGAAAGTTGATTTGGTCTTAGTAAGTAGTATGGATTGGACAGGGCGAGACTTGTGGTAGGCAGACATGCTTTATGGGAGAAATTCTCCGGTAGATATTTCAACTCTCATCAAAGCTATGTGACTTGATTGTTTCTCAGTGTCAAGCTTGGTGCTTCTACAGGGAGAATCCAGGGAAATGGTGGCTGTAGGTCTAGCCAGAAGGAAGAAAGGCCAAGGGTGAGAAAGTAAAGGCAGCTTGGTCTATGTCCAAGGATGTTTTCCTTGCAATTCATTGGGTCTTGAGACTTTTATCCTTGGAAGTGTTCAGCAGCAGCAAGATCAATGGGGTCAGACCCAAAGAAGCAATTGAAATTTTGACCATTCCCTTTTTCTAGAACCTCTGGAAGGGAGGTAAATATTTATGGAGTTAGAACAATTCCTAATTTTAGAACCAAAACTGCTATATTATTACAGTGGTGTATTTCAGGCCCTCATCTTGTTGGGGGGAAATTAAAGATTAAATCAGAGCTTTCAAATATCCTGTGGGGTATATTACTGTAAATGCAGAGCAGCCATATCAGATGCCTTTGATCCAGAGAAAGAAAGGTAAGATTTTTTCCTTGTGGAGAAATAACATCTAGACCTTACAGTGCTTTGTCCTTTGCGTTTTCAATGTCTACCATGTAATTGAGGTAATTCTTCTCTTTCTTTTACGTTTTCTACCTGCTGCTTAGAGGAAATAGATCTTCATTGCTTTGGAAAGCGTCTCTCTCTGGGCTTCAGGGCAGAGAAATCCCTTGCCATTCCCTGGCTGCAAAAATGTTGGGAGACTCGGGAAAAAGCAGGTCAGCAGAGCAATTCCTCGATTTTTACTGGAAGTGCTTGGGCCATGGCTATGGAGTTGGCTTTTGTAGAAACTGGATAGAGTCTGATCCTATTTCTTGCAGCCAGATTATAAAAGTACCTGTAATTACAGGTGTGTTCTCTGAGCCATCGCCTACATGTAAATAATACCTGTCTGCACTTCAAGCTCTGCTCTCACTATCTGCATAAAAACATTTCAGATTACCATCAATGCTGAAGGACTGTCTGACCTTCTTCCCTCTGGCTGACTTCTTCATGTTGTGGTTGTTTTTAGAGTCAAATGAGTTTTAGTCTATTCTTTCTCTGTGGACAGTCAGTTTAGTCTTCCTAGATCAACAATCCCAACACATTCATCTGTGTGGATGGAATAATGCACTCAAAACTTCCTTTCCATGATATTTTCATGGGGTTCTGTGCCTTGTGTGTAGTAGGTGCTCGATAAACATCTGCTGCATGAGCTAATGAATGAATAAATGAATGAATGTGCTAAAGCAAGATGCTAGGCATTGGAAAAGACGGCACCAAAATATTAATGGGGATTAGGACCAGCTACATGATTTGCAGGGCCCAGTGCAAAATGAAAATGCAGGGCCCTTTGTTCATGAAATTATGAAGAAATTCAAGACATGACAGCAGCAGGTTCGACCAAGCCCAGGAAGCTTCTAAATACAAAGTCCTTTGTGATTGCACAGGTTGGAAGTCCATGAAGCTCGTCTTGATGGCATTATCGTTGAGGATTGGGATTATGGAGTAATTACTCCATATTTTTAAAAAATTCTCTGTAATGAACATGAATACTTTCAATGATGAGAAAGATAGTATTTTAGAAGAAAATATGAGCAGCTGTATCTATGTGGACCCTAAGTAAATAGATAGGCATTGTAATCTTGGTTCTCTTGGCACGTGACCCTTGATGAGTCTGGTGCAATCCGTGTTTCTCAATTTTCTCCCCAGTATTATTACTGGGATGGCAAGCAGGAGGTCTGAGGCCACCTACTGCCCTACGATTCTAGGATGCTAAGGTAATCACCATGAAAACTTACCCTGAGAGTTTCTTGCAGGCAAAGGTTAGAAACCGTGTGATGCAAGGTCTGACAAGCTTTCCTCTGAGTTGCCTTTGACAACATTCCTGGACAGGCTGTTGGGACTATAACCCTCTCTGAAAAATATCTTCTCGAGAAGCTGCTGTCTTCAGGGGGATGGATCTTTGTGTGTGTGTGTGTGTGTATGTGTTTTAATTTCAGAATATTACGGGTGTACAAGTGTTTTTGGTTACATGAATTGCTTTTGTACAGCTTGAGCCAAAGTTTTAAGTGCCCAGATAGTGTGCACTCTACCCATTAGGTACGATTTCACCCATCCCCTCCCTGCTCCCACTTGCACGATTTCCATTGAGTTTTACTCTCCTCTGTGCACATGAGGGCTGATGGGTCAGTTCCAATGGAATAGTGGCTTTGTGTGGTTCCAGGTTGGCACAGCAGAAGAGGATGAATCAGGCAGCTGCCTGTCCTTTTAACCCGGCACCTCGGCCCAGGGTGGGGGCCTGCGGGGAGGGGAGTGATCTGCGACACGCAATCCCCTGTTTTCTTACAGCAATTGCATGAAGACTACAAATATTTGAGCTGATTGTACTTACATTGCTTACATGCAGCAATGAATCATCTCATGATGAGAGGCCTGAAATACGCTGGGATGAAATTAATGTCAATTGAAACAGAAAATGGATTCTAGCTCCCACCACAATGAGCTTCAGAAGACAGGCCCAGAGTGCAGGGAGCCAACTGCTGCTATTCTTAGTGGCATAAAAAAAAAATCCTATGCCACTGATATTACTTTTTCTATTTTTATTTTCTTAAAAAGCTTCTTTTCATCTCCTCCTATGGGGACACCTCCCAATCAGGGACTTCGTCTGGTTCAAGTTCCTTCTTGACTTCTTGGATCTCTGGGGATAAAAGAAATATAAGAAAAGGGAAACCAGTATAGACCTTTAGATTCTAAAGGAGAGGAAAAATGAGGAACTGTATCCCCAAAAACCAATTTGAAGTTCACACTTCTAAATGCTAGATGAAGCCGTGCTTAGCAGCTGAGGAATATATTTTTTGGGGTGGTGGTGATGTGATTTTGAAGCATTAACCGGTGTCCTACCTTCCATTTCCTTTGCTATCCATTTTGTTACTACTATTGAATTTCGGAAACGTAGGCCCTGCTGGAAACAGAAGGAACTCATGCCTAGAGACAGATTTGGAGGAAGTCAGGGTGGATCTGAGCAAGGATTCCTAATGCAAAATCAGAAAAGGAGTCCCCAGGCTGAACAGAGCAGGCTCAGAGGGAATGCAGCCATGAGCTGAGATGCTGGTGGGTCTCTGAGAAAATCTTCAACCCTGGAGATCCCCAGCAGGGGCTGTAACCCCCCCAGGTGTTAGTCTGGGCTTCTGGGCCCTGCTCCCTGCGAACTTCCATTGCTGATGGCTGGCTACAAACCCCTGCTGTCTGAAGAGTCCTGTCCAAAGGCCCTAGCCACTGATAGAGTACCTTTGGTGACCCGAGTGAGACCAGAGTCATCCCGAAATCTCTGGGCAGGGATAGGAGCTTCAGAAGTCAGAGACCCAAGGGGCTCTAGCACTTAACTTCTCTGAGCTTTGATTTTCTCAGAAGTGAAATGGGGAGATAAAGCTCATCACATGGGTGTCAGCTGGCACTGGTGGCTCATTGAGGCTATAACGAGCATCCCAGCCCATCTCGCTTAGCTCTGGCTTGAGCACTGGGACAGCGCCTCAGCCTCACTGGAGCCTCATTCTAATGCCACCCAGTCCTTGGAGGCACTGGTATCACTTGGGAGTGAATCTACTTAAGAAGCCAAGAGGTCCTGGGTCAGAAGTTTTTGGCGACCATAACAATGTGGTTTTGGCAATATGATGTGTTCCGGAAATGTGAAGAGCTCCAGCAAAGAGGGCAGATCTCAGCAAAGGCCATCTTGGCCAGTGTGGTGCGGTGTGTAGGGGCTCAGCTGCCTGGGTTAGAGTTTACACCTGACACTGAGGAGCTGTGGCGGATCACTCACCTTGATCTCTTTGTGACTCAGTTTCCTCATCAGTAAAGAGACTACCATGATAACAGCCTACCTCATCAGGTGTTGTGAGGATTACAGGACTCTACACAGGTGAAGTGCTTAGGAGAACACCAGGCACACAGGAATTGCTCAAGAGCTGGCTATGACTGCTGTTCTAATCATGGTACCTGCCCCTTCCCTTCATTTTCATCTTGGTTTGTCTTGGCTGGTAGAATTAGGTTCTCTGGGGGACTAAGATCAGGGCTTTTCTCTGGCCTTTGAGGAAGAGGGCTTTCTCTAAGGTGGCTGGGACACGGGCCTGGAGAGCCACCTGGGCAGGACCCCCTGGCTTCTCCTTCTGCCCTCTGGGCCTTTGGCGTCCTCAGAACTTGGTTTCCACATCTCTCCATGACCTCTTCCTTCACCTTCGAGGGCCCCCTGAGGTGGACTTGGACGTGGATCCTGAAATGAGAGTTCAAGTGCTAGTGCTTATTTGGAAGATGGTCCTGGGAAATGCCAGCACGTGGGTGTATGTGAGGGACAGAACAGCAGGGAAGCCAATGAAGCCTGTTTTATTGAGCAGGTCTCCACTTCCGGCATCCGGAGCCCAACCCCTTTTGGGGAGCTCAGGACGTCAGTGTAGAGCAGTTGCCTCCGAGGTGGTCTACCCAAGGGATGAGAGAGCTTGGGGGGATTTATCTACTAAATCCCATTAGTCATTTTCCAGGGCTGCTTGTAGGGGCATTAACCCTTCAGAACTTCCCTCTGTGTGTTGGCCAAGTGTGCTCCTGTGGCCAGAGTTGCAGGTATGTGCAGAGAGCAGCATCCAGTGTATAAAGGTGAGGACTTGGAGGGCTTTGGCAGGGGACACTCAGAGCAATACCATAACCCCCTCACTGCTGACTCAGATCTTTTCTATTTCACAATTGCAGAGATGTAGTGGGAGGGGAGACAGGAAGTGAGGAGGAAGGAGGAAGCAAGAGAGGGAAGGAGGGAAGAGAGGAGAGAAGGCGGGAGAGAGAGTAAGGGCAGGAATGAATACATGAACCTGGGAGACCCCTGGCAGCTCTTTGCTCCATGCTTGGTGTGTTCAGCTGTGGCCAGGAGGGAGGGCTCCTATGTTCCACCCAGGCTATGGGAGGGGCAGGTTCATTAGAAGGGCCTCTGGGTTGACTGTTCCTTTTTACCATCTTTTACATAATTTCCCGTGGGCTGGGCTGATCAAAGTTGGTTTGTTCTGACAGCTTGAGGAGAAGAGAGGTGAAATCCGATGATCTCAGCCTTGTTCCTGCTTTCCTCCCTGGCATCTGCCTCAGCAGGCTACACGGAATTTCTTCCCCGAGACAGCCGAGGTGATGAAAAGTCAGGGAAAGCCAGATGAAGCCCTGGGACAGTGGCCAACCAGAGCAGTTGTTTCACCTTAAAACAAGCCTCATCTTGGCTGTGCCACCATCACGAGAGAAGTCACACACGGCTGTGCTGTGTTCTTTCTCATTTCCAAAGAGACTGGAGAGGAAGTAACAGCTTCAACCCTCTGACATTTTTCTTGCTCCAAGGTGAATCTCAGCTAGAAATGGCAGAATATCTTGGCCAAACCCTACCAGAAGAAAAATGCATCCGGATTTAATACTCTGGAAGTGGAATCATTTTGAAAGATACTTGGGAAGGGCTCTTCTAGAACAGTGATATTCAAACTTGAATGCCCACACAAGGCACCCCGTGAACTTGCTAAGGTGTGGATTTGGATTCAGTTGGTCTCAGATGGAGCCAGGGGAGCTGTGTTTTCTAACAAGCTCCAAGGTGGTGCTGGTGCTGCCAATCCAAAGACTTTGAGTGGTACAAGCACCACCTTTAGATTTAGACACAACTGGACTGAAGTTCCAGTTCTGTTGTCCTGTCTGTGGGAAGCTGGGCAAGTGACTTGTTTGAAATTCTATTCTTTGACATTGAACATGTGGAACAGAATCCCTCAGGGTTGTTGTGAAGATGTGATGGGATGGTATGTGCCAATGACCACATACGGGCACTGTAATTACAGACTGGCTGGGATCTGGTCATCCCACCCTTGCCCTCTCACGGAACATCCCCCTGGAACCCTTTTCCTGACTCCCAACTCATTTCTGATTCTGTTCCTTGTCCCCTACCCCCATGTCCACTCATTTGTTGAATTTACAGACACTTTTAGACTTGATTTGGGCAAGACTATCTATCTTCCTGTCCCCAGGTAGTCTTGCTCAAACAACCACCGTTTTTCTTCCTGTCAATCCCCTCATTTCCTAGGCAATGAGCCGTCTCCTCTCTGGGTCTCAGTTTCCACATATGTACAATGCCAAGTCTAGTTTAAGCCAGCTTTTCTAGAGCAGCTCTTTCCCTACATGGGCTCAGCTACCGCAGTCTCAATGTTATTTTTGTTTTTTCCTGAACTCCTTCCATCAATCTTGTTTATTATCACTGATCATTTGCTCTGTATCCTGCTCCATTTCCAGACTCTATTGCTATAGGGATGCTGTATTTACATAAAACAGTGTCTCCTGAAGTTGTGCAGTGCACAGCCTGCATAGCTGTACATTGAAGCCTGCATAGACCTACTGTTTTGGACACCAGTAACTCATATCCTTGGTTACCAATCTTTCCAATCCCATACCCACTTCCAGATCCTAAGACCCCAGGATCTGGGGTCCTAGGACCAGGCTTCTGACTTTCACCCAACAAGGGAGTTGAAACTCCAGAATAAAGCTGGAAGAACACCCAAAGAGGTAGGGTACGACTTGCATGTGCACAAAGCCAAATGACAAAATCAGCATTCAGAACTGTAAGCCTTTCTTGGGCCCTTCAGCTCAAGCTTAATGTCATGACTCAATATTTTAGGAAATATTAGGGTTTGATGCTCTTCGGAAAGCTGTCTTGCTTAGGCCTAGAAATAGCAGTTTGAATCAATTAATTGTGGTCACTACATAACAAGCTCCAGTTATTTAATAAGCGTTTGTCTTCGTGGCATCCACAGCGAGATGGCAAATGTCAATTAGGCCTCCGTCAGCAACAGCCCCTGATACCAGTTCCCCTTGATGGAGTTCACCTCAATAGCTTTGTTTCAATGTCATTGCTTATGTTTTGATGTTCATGTGTCAACATTCTTGTTTTAATGCCACTGTTCTTGCCAGCAAGGTATCTTTGAGACTATCCATTTCATTTCATGCTAGAGTTCCAACAATGAGAATAGATAAATTAACCATATTTAATATAAAACCCAAAAATGTGTGATACTCTTCCCACTAAAAGAATATCTTGTGGACACATGAGTAAGAGGAAGAAGAGCTGTAGTCTGTGAATGGAAGACTGCATTGCACACATGCCAGGGCTTCCTGCAATCTAGAATAGAGCAGAAAGTACGTGGCAAGGAAGCCACGGTAGCAGCCCATGAGAGCTGATTGTGCGAGTTTCTTCCCAGCTCATCTTTTGGATATGCCACGTTAATGGCCGGAAATTGGCCCTGGTGAGGGCATTTTCAACATGGAAATTGGCCAATGCCACAAATCAGGGCTTTTCCTCTTTTTGGAGAGTGGTAGTTAAATATTTACCGGCACACCCTGCAAATGGGTCACGACTTCCCCTGTTCTTGTCCAGGCCAGACCTCATTGATGGATTCTAGCACATTTTCCCCCTTTGAGCACAGATGAGGCTCAGGATCCTTCATAACACAATTTCCAGGCATTGGTTACCAATGAGCTGTTATTAGCTCATGGAATAAAACTCACTCAATAAAATCTGCTTACCTTGGTTCCATGTGTCCTGCATAGGATCTCCAAATGGTATAGAATAGTAGACCTCAAACTTCTGAATCTTATAAACTTTTAAAATGTCCAAAATTCTGGACACATTTTTGAGCACATTAGAATAACCAACTTCTTAACTGGCTGTTCAAGGACACAAAACAAAGCAAAACAATAGCAACAAAATATCTTCTACCTTCTATCATTAAGAAGGACATTGTAATAACCTCCTCCTAGAGAGCAAGTATATAATCTCAGAATAAAGGAAACTTCATTAAAGCGAGTAAATACCTCTTCGTTTTTCTCATTTACTGCATTCCAATGTAAACTTTCTCTTGGACCATCCTCAAGTCCATGGACAAGTGTTTGGGGACAACGTGCGTTCAGTGTTTTGGGGACATTGCCTGGAAGCAGCTACTGCAATATCCATGCTCCTTACTTGACAGGGCTGCAGAGATGATTGTACAAGGTGGTGCACACACAACTACTTTCACTCGTGTAAAGTGCTTGACAATTTTTTTTGAATTTCAGAATATTATGGAGGTCAAATGTTTTGGTTACATGGATTGCTGTACAAGCTGCTTTTGTACAGCTTGAGTCAAAGTATCAGTATGTCCATCACCCAGGTAGTATACATTGTACCCGTTAGGTATGATTTCACCCCTACTCCCCCTCATACTTGGTTGATTTTTGTTGAGTTTTACTTTCATCTGTGCACATGAATGTTGATAGGTGAGTTCCAATTTAATGTTGTGTTTGTTTTTCCATTCTCGTGATACTTCGCTTAAGAGAGTGGTCTCCAGTTCCATCCAGGTTGTTACAAATGGTATTAGTTCATCATTTTTTAGGGCTGATTAGTACTCCACAGTATGCATGGTATACATATACCACATTTTATTAATCTACTCACAAATGGATAAGCACTTGGGTTGATTCCACATCTTTGAGATTGTGAATTGTGCTGCAATAAACATTGGAGTGCAAGTGTCTTTTTGGTAAAATGGCCTTTTTTCCCTTTACTTTTCTTCATTGTTGTTGATTTCTCTCTAGCCAGACTAGCAAAATTACAGAGTACTCCCCATGTGAATAATGAAGAAGAATTTAGAATATAACTAAATTCTAATATTTTTATAGCTTGCCTGGTGAGAGCTGGATCAGTGAGATGGGTGTGTTTATGTTATTGGGCTATTTATAATATTAGGAATGAATCCAGTGAATTAATTGTAATTCATGAAATTATAAGGGAATGAATGTAATTCTTTATTACATCCTTTTGTACATTCTTCATTATATTCATTCATTCACTTGTTTACTTATTTGACATTTTTACGGAGCATGCCCTGCACTTCTTTGCAACAACCTTCCCTGACCTCACCAGCGTCCTTTCTCCCAGTCTGGCTTCTGCCACGTGACAGCTCAGGTCATCAAACTAAGAGGCAGACACACTTAGGTCACTCCCCTGCCTAAAGTCCTCAGTGGCTCTAGCTTGTCTTCAGGGGACTGCCAAATTCCACTTGTGACACTCAAGCCCCTTCATGACTCAGTCATCACCAACTCCTCTGGTCTTAATCCTCCCTACACTCCAACATGCACCCATCTTGCAGATGTGGCTGGTTCATGTGCCCCTGCCTCATTCTCCCTCCCATCCCTTTTCCTTGGTGAGGCTGCTCTCTCCACCCAAATTACATGCATCTTTGACGGGCTCACTCCTATTCTCCTTTTAAGGTTCAAAGCAGGGATGGTCTTCTTGTGAGAGTCTTCTGAGCTTGCCCTGGCTCTGTACCTTGACAGTAGCACATGTATCACTCCATCCTTTTGGTCCATTGACTTGTCTCTTCCACTTGTGTCAGAGTTCCCTGAGGACACATCCTTGAATAACCACACCTATGCTATGGCAGGTGCTCAAACATTTGTTGAAAGAATGAGCAGGTGTACACCAAGCAGAGAAAGAGAGAAAACATTCCAGAAAAAGGGAACAGTATGAGTAAAAATAAGCCAGTGCTTATTTTTTTAGGAGGATATCATATTGTGAGAAGAGGAAAACAGCCAGTGTGTCTCAGAGGAAAGGCACCTGGGCTGAGTCTGGACAGGTCAGGCTAGAAAGGTGACCTGGAGTCAGTTCCTGAAGGACTTAGAATGCCATGTCTGGGGCACGGGGCTTCATCCTGAGCAGCAGAGAGACTTTGGCTTGAGGAGGTGAGAAGACAGGCTTTCCTGTTACAAAGAACATTCTGGAAGCTGACATGGAACATACACTAATGAGATAGGACAAATGGAATCAGGTCAACCAGCTACCCCGCTGTTGCCATGTCTTATGCAAGATGGTGATGATCTAATCTAAAGTAAGGTGTTGGCGGCAGGGGTGGAAGGTGGAGGGCATTTAATCTACAGCTCTGTGCATCGAGCACAAGCATATTCCCGGAAGCAGCTTTGAGACATTAAGAGCAGATGTTCCTTTGCAGGGTGTGGCAGAGGAAGGCAATCAGGTGTGCTACACTAGGGGGGCCTAAGATACAAATTGGTACCTCTCTGAAAAATCACTCAAGGAGTGCAACAGCGCAGGTTAACATGTAGCTAATTTTATTGGGAACAAACAGCCATGTTTATGTGGCGTGCATTCTCAGGGTTTGCCCATTTGGAATATATTTTGATGTTTTCCCTCTCCTGCTGCCCATTAGGAAAATGTGGCTCTTATACAAGTGTTGCTGTTGCTTAGAACATTTTTCATTAGAACAAATTTCTTTCAAAATTGACTGTAGATTATATTGCATTTCGTTTAAAAGAACTTTCTTAATTAAAAGATGGAGCTGGGTAGGCAATACTCAGTGGTAAACAGAAGTTAAATTACCTGCAATTATGGGCATGTTCTTCTCCTCCATGTGAGTAGAGAGGGAGTTACATACGTAAAGAATTTTAGTGCTGGAAGTTGCTTTACAGATGACTTAGTTCAGTGTTCCTAAAATAAAGCTAAAAGCACAGAGAGGGAAAGAAAATTGCCTGAGGTCACATAGCAAGTTAATCGCAAGGTTGGAACTGGTTTAGTTACCCTGATGTAGCTTTTTGATGACATTAAAGAAAAAATATGTTTCTGAATTTCCATTTCATAGGATATTCAATAGTTCTTTCTTTGTGGACTGATATTAGAATTTCTTTGTATCAAACAGATTCCAGAACGGATCTAAAGAGAAAATATGTCTGAAGATGTCAAGCACAGTGTATAGTTCACAATGCTGGGAATTCTGGAAAGAAGCACAGCTACCATATTTCAATGTTGTTCAAATGAACAGCATACCACACTCCTACTTTTTGATCAAATCTCATTTCATAAAGCCTTGTTTTATTCGGATTTGAATTATCTTGCACAAGTGAGCACTGGGTGGATGCTAAGGTCAAACCTGACGCTACAGTCTTCCTCACACACCATAGACAATCCATTGCCAAGTCCTCCTGATTTTGACTCCTACAATATATCTCTGGGGTATATCCTCTCTCCTCCATTTCCAAGGCCACTATCCTACTCAAAGCCCAAGATCATTACTTTCATTGGGACTTCTTAATCTAATCTAATCTAATCTAATCTAATGCAATTTAACCTAATCTAATCTAATCTAATCATATCAACCTGTTACTCCAAGAAAATCCTCACCACACCTGAGCTCTGTGTGGCCCACTGCAACCCCCAGCTTTCTTTGTCCTCCAGTCCCCATCCCATTCCCATCCATCCCATCCACCTCCTGGATTTTCCTTCAGTCCTTCCTATTCACAAGGTTCCCCCCTGCTACAGAGCTTTGCACACTCTGGCTCCCCTGCTCCCAGCCCTCCAGCCCCCCTTTGGCTATTTAATGCCAACTCATCCTTCCAACCTCAAAAATTATTTTTTCTCTCATCTAAATCCTTTACTGGTCCTCAGACTAGGTCAGTTTCCCACATTATTCATGCTCACAGGACCCTGTGTTCAGCCACAGCCCTTACTGAAGCTCTAACTTCAGACTTACTTGCGTGTTATTCGGTTGGTGCCATGAGCGTTCCGCTCTCCTGACCTAATCGCCACCCAAAGGCACCGCCTCCTAATACTGTCGTCTTGGGTGTGAGAATTTTGACCTAGGAATTTGGGAGGAAATGTAAACATTCAGATCAGAGCGCTCCCAAATTTCCTGTTTTAATCCACGTGCTCACAAATGCTTGATGAGAAAAGATGGAGGTGTCCTGGGTTTCTTAACATTTGGGCTCCACGTTTTGACAAAAGCCCCTGGGTATTTCACCTGGCTCTGAAGCTGAGCCCCCATCCTCTGCAATTCACCATACATCAGCAGCACATGCTTTTGTAGGGAAGACAGACAAGGACTTGTCATAATTCAGCGTCTTCCTTCTGTTGTGGCCAATGCTCCCTGCTGGGAGCTTTGAACGTGTCTCAGCAGTTGAAAGAACGAAATGAAATGGTGTAAATGAATGTGCCATTGCAAATGCCCCACTCCTTTAATTTGGGATTGGGGATTGCATTTCATTCCATTCTGCCAAGTCACAGAGTGATTTGTGATAACACATTCTGGGGATGGTTTCGCAGAACCAAAATGATATTTGAATGGAGCTGCAGAAACGTCAGATCTGAAGAACTCCCACGGTGGGGGGGTCTATTCCACACAACAGTTTGTTTACTTATTACCTTTTGGGGATATGGATCTGACCTCGCCTCTGCTCTGTCCCTTGCTGGTGGGCCTGCTGGGCCTTCCTTCTCTCCATTGCCTCAGGCTCCTCTGCAATAATCACAGTAATGACGACAGGGTCAGTGTTTATTGAGTACTTGTACTAGGGCAGGTAATGTGCTCGTACGCTTCAGCTCATTTCATGCATTCAATACAACCACCCTCCAATAGCTATTGTAGCTGTTATTACTTTGACTCCATAGAAGAGGAAACAGAAGTTCTGAGAGGTTAATTGGCTTCCTTGAGGTTGGTGGTGGTGGTGGAGCTGTATTTAACCCCACATCTGTCAAAATCCCAGAGGTTACAGGAAGAGTTGCTGAGCGGATGTGGTGGATGGAAAGCACCGTGGGGAGAGTGGGCAGAAGACTGGAGACCTTTGCTTTGAGAAAGAGGCAGCACGAGGGCTGGTCCAGGTGGCATATTTCTGCATGGCTCCATGGGATGCAAGGGCAGAGTTCAGTGCAATAGACCGAAGGTGTCTTCTGTGACATGAATGAGCCCCTTTCACTGGGGCTGAACCAGGTAGTGCCACTTGTGCCACCTGTGCTGGAGTACTAGGGATGCCAGATTACATAGCAGCTAGGACTCTCCCCAATCTTCAGATTCTATGATTCCGTTACATGCTGTAGTTCTATTCTTGAGGTCCAGCAATATCTAGGTGCAACTGTACCTTCATGTGGGAATTGATTTTTTCAAGTCTCACACGTTGTTTCCATCGTGATGAGATTACCCCTGCTGTTGATGCCGCCACCAGGCACCATTAACTGAGTTTGTGATGGTAGCTGAGGGGATTGGATGAGAAGTTTAAAATCTATAAAGAATCCTAACTATGGGAATGTCCCCAAACTTGAGCTCTATTTTTTTTCCCCCTTTCATTTAGCAGAACAGTTAAGAGCCTGAACATCTGAATATGAGGGAACTGTGTCACATCCTGGCTTTTGTCCCTTTCCAGCTGTGTGAACTTGGGCAAGTCATTTCATTTCTCTGAGCCCATTTGTTGACCTATAGAATGAAGTCTGCAATGCCTACTCTGTGGGTTTCTGTACAGTTAGAATGCTTCGACGCAGACAAAGCATTTGGCCTACTGCCTGGCACATAGTACTTCATTTACAAAATGCTACCCATTGTCATTATGATGACTCACTCTATGTCAGTCACTGTTCAACACACTTTACATTACCATTCCTGATGCTCACGGCCACATACATGGTATCTCTATTTGAAGAAATGGTCCACAGGCTCAGAGAGGTTATGTCACTAGCCCGATGTCACTCAGCTCAAAGAGTGGCCTTCAATCTCTATTTCCTCAGGTTCACCTCCTTGGTTTTGCCTTACAGAGTGTACCTATCCTAGTAATGCTGCCCATTTGATGCTGGGGATCTCTCAGACACGCCACACACAGGGAAGATACCCAATAAATGCTTTTTGACTGAATGGACAAGAACCAAAACCTTGTCATCTCCACCTTTGTATTCTCCATAGCAGATCAAGCATGTCCCTTCCCTTCTCTGGGCACTTATTAGTCTCCCTACATGTTAACCTAAGAGAGTTTGGACCAAATAGATTCTTTAGGACTTTCACCTAGTCAACAGGTTCTAGGGTAGCTCTAAGAACATAGTAGGTACCCTGTGTATGCCTCTGCCTAGTAAGGCTTGGAGTGAGGGCACAGGAGTTAAGAAGGCACATACCCCGAGGGTGGTGCAAATGCAGGCTGGGGCCCCTGAGAGTGTGTCCCCCTGGAATCTTGTGCCCGAGCCACCTCTCCTCTGTCCCCTGTCCTAGCTCTGCTTCACAGGGTGGGTGAAAGAATTAATGACTTAGTGGCCAAAACCAGATTTTTTTTCTCTCTTTTTAAACACAAGGGATGAGAGCTATGATATTTTTAATAAGAATTGACTGGTACTTTGAATAGCTCTGCTCAAAAAGACATTCTTAAAAAAAAAGACTATTATTCATCTAGTTTTATATTTTAAGCTTCTGGGGAAAACAGTAGGGTAGAAAGATTATAAGAAATAGAAGGGATGTAAAAGGGAAAAGATGAAGTTACTGAAACAACCATTAGGCTAGCCAAGGAAATAATTTCCAATGATATGGTCATTATTTGTACAAGCGTCAACCCCCCCAGCCCCCGCAAAAAAAAAAAAAAAAAAAAAGCAGACCAACAGAATTTTCACACTTACTTCTTTGGTTTAATTATCTATTTGTTTCAAAATGAAAGCTAATTAAAAGATTATTTTCATATGCTTTAATCACACTACAGCTAACTGTTGGAAAATTTGCAATTAATTGATGTAACAGTTGACATAAGAATGTATTTAAAAAAATAACATCACAATTTGAATACACAGAGTGAAGCAATTAGTCCTTCATTAGTTCTGAGTTATTTCAAATGCTTTGAAATATGGGTGTGTTTAATATTTAATCATCAAGGGAATATATCTGGCAATGGTGCTAGCTTCAGTGTCGTGAATTAAATACTCCCCCTTCGGAGAGGGGGAGAGTTCAGGAAGGAAAATGGTAGCTTCCCCAGGCCTGGCTGCAGGCAAAATCCTCCTTCTGCTGGGCACTGCCACAGGGAAGGCTGTTTCTAACGTGCCTGTGCTTGTCACTTCACAAGAATGGCCCTATATGCTGCAGTCAGTGGCAGTGGGATGAAGCTAATCGAAAGGGACAGCCCCTGGGTCTAGAACCCCCTACTGGAGTGGGGGTGTTGGAAGGGGTGTGACAGCCATAGCAGAAGGTGGGCTGGGACTGCAGGTTGGCAGGGTAAATGCAGTATCGAGAGTCTGGTGACCAGCTCTCTGGTCGGAAGGACGTTGCTGGAGTCTTAGGCATGGAGTTTGGGCAGGGGCATGTTTCCCAAGGACAACAGAACTTGGTAAGGGAGCACTGCCTGACAATAAATCTTCAGAGGTGGAAGGTATCAAGAGGCTTATTGGCAGACAAGGACTGTGGCTTCGGTTCACGGCTAGGGATCAATGGGGTCTGCCCAAAAGGGCAGCAGTATCCTCATGGTCATTGGGAGCAACACACGTCAGGACCATGGGTTGCATCTCCCCTGGATCAGTGGAGAACACATTAAAAGGCTGCAAGTTTCCATCTGTTGACATGCCCATGGGCTTTCATACCCAGGCTTCATACGGAGCTCTGTACATACACTTTCTTATCTACTTTAGAGGGCTGTGGTGAGAATTAAATAACAGAAGGTATGTATAGCATTTGGCACAGTCTTTGGCTCCTACTTGTCATTCAACAAATATTGGTCATGATTACTCTTGATGAGCAAGAGTTAGCAGGTGTGGTTGTTAAGGCAGAGAGGAGACATAAGATTCCATAGCATGAGAAGTCTCAGATCAGAGTCTGGCCAAGTGCCAGAGCTGGAAGGATACCTAATAGATCCTTTTACCTAAATTTCTTCATTCTTGGATGAGTAAACTGACCCTGGAGGGACAAGGGGATTTATTCAAGTTCACACATACCCTGCTGGTAGGATCAGAGCTTGAACTTGCATTTCCTGTTTTTCTGTGTGAATCTCCCTTCTCTGGAGCCTCCTATGGATATAATCAAGCCTCCCTTGATTTCCTCACCTCAAGGGAAATGATGACTCTGAAGGCTCGTCAATGTTATTTTGTGAAATATTTAAGAAAACGATGTCCGTTAATCATGCCAAATTCATTCTTGGAAGGGAAAGGACAATTGTTGCTTTTGCACTCGTTTAGTAACCTACCCAGAGTCACGTAGCTCGTAGGAGGTGGAAACAGGATTAATGAAGACACTGCCTTTTCTGACCTCCAAGTTTATATGCGCTTCTCTCTCTCCTGCTCCTTCAGCTGTTTCTTAGCTGAAATTAAGAAATGTGGCTTCAAACAGAGCCACTTCCTTCACACACTCTTATTTCCTTGCTCCAAGAAACCCCGTCTTTGTGGCTAACTCATACAGTGTTGGCTGTTAAAAAATGCCAAGGGACAAGAGAACAGAGTGTGAAATGTTTCATCTGGAAAAACAAACTCACACACAGACAAACAAGGGGACAATTAGTTTTTGTCTGGGCTGAAGCCAGAGGGGTATTTGTGTCATGTAAGTGGAAGTCTGTAGAATGTGATAGGATTATTGTAGGGTGAGAAACTCCATTCAGAGGGGAGAAAAAACAAACAAAAATCAGAGGAGCAAAATATGCCTATACACATTTGTTATAGATACTAAAAAAATAAAATAAAATAATGAAAAGAATCCAACCTAGGAGTTACGTGGTGATGTTATTTCACCAATGATGATTGTAATGCTAATAAACTACCGTGAACTCTGAACCATGTCTTGCTTTAAGCACTCCATGTACATGATCTCATTTAGTCTTTGCAGGGATGCAAAGTACAGAGTGTTATTTCTGCTTTGGTGGTTAAAGATACCAGGGCTAAGAGGTGCTGACTAACTTATGCAAAGTTACAAAAATAGAAAATGGTGAAGGTGGAATTTGAGCTTCATTCTGTCTGAGTCCTTTTCCTCTTTTCTGCTTCTTAAGATATGCCCTGGGAATGCAGGCAGGACCCATAAACCCAGCTGACACGTAAGGAGTGATATTGCCAGTGTGGACATCTGAGCAGGTTAAAGGTCTAGGCCAAAGTCTGTGATTAGTCCTGGGTCTAAAATCAAATATGTCCACAAGAGAAGACTGGTGAGAAGGTAAGACATTGTCCACCCAGTGTAATTCTGATGGAAATAGGTTTGCTGTTGCCTTAAAAGTTGTGAGCAATGCCTTATGAAGCATTGCTTCCCTGCAGAGTCACATTTTCTAATTCTTTTCTCTGCCCCAGATGTCCAGCAAAAGCTGGCCTCAATATGGACATGCTGATCTATTGACTGACTGATTGATTGATTAATTGATGTATTTGTAGCTCTGTAGTTTGGGGCTCCCAACTCTAGCTGGGAATTGATTTTAATCTTCATAGGTTAAAAACAAAAGCTATCAAATCCTTTACAGGAGATGGTGATGAGACACAATCTTATTAAAGAGAAACTGACAATTTATCATCTCCCAACAGCTTGAGGCCCAATATTTTTGTGTATTCTTGCCAGGATTGCAGTGTCTTGTTCAATATCTAATTTATTTGGAGTTTTATTGAGAGAGGAGCATCTTCTGGAATGCTCGTCTCCAATTTTCAAAGCATAGTTAAGTCAAAAAAAAAAAAAGGAGCTCACAGAAAAGGACTTGGTGGGCACACAGGGCTTAGTCTACACAAGCAGCGACTTACCTGTTTTCTCTGAACCTTGTGCCCTGACAATTTTCTCCAGAACTCAATTTCTTATGGTTCTGTTTTTTTTCTGACAAAACGTTCATTTTTTGTGTTGTCACTTTGATTTTAAGGTTTTTCTTTTTCCCCTGCTAAGCAAAATGTTGCTTAGAAAAACTTATCATTTAATGCATTTCATAAGCTAATTAAACCTCCAGCAGCACATAGAAATTGGACCCTCTGGCCAGTGGAAATGCCCATCTCATCTGGATTGATCAGGAGTTTGTCTTGTTCAGCATTTATCACAGGTCAGCTGGGTCTCCAGGAAGGAGGCTGGTGAGGGGCGGGGCAGGTAGGCACTTGGGATTGGTTGGACCCATCCTACTTCTGATTACCCGGTCACTGTGATTGGTTCTTGGGAGGGCATAGGATCTAAGCACAGCCTATCAGAATCATCCTTGGGCCTGGTATGTAAACTCTGAGAGTAGTTTTATTCCTGCAAGATTTGCTAAGGTGAGAAGGTAAGAGCAAGCCTCCTGGTTCGCATCGTTCCAGGCGTGGGGGAGAAAATGCTTAAGAGCTAAGAAGGGGAAGGCAGATGTCACAGAGGGATACCCAGCCATGTCTGCAGTGACATTTCTCGGCTCCTCATTTGCATGATACAGTGAATTCCTTCTTCACTCTTAGCAAATGAAGATTGTATTTCTGCCATTTATAATCAAGAGCTTTGACCAAGGCAGGTAGGCTTATTTTCTCCTTTCTTACAAAGAGGCTCAGAGAGGTTAAGAGACTTGAGGACCGAACAGTCATTGGCAGAGCAGGCTCAGAGCCAGCACCAAATGATCAGCCACTCCCCACTCATCACCCCTAATGCGGGGTGCGTAGGAGACCTTCCTGTTTTCCCATTATTCCTTTGACTTACTTTATAATCATACTTCCTGATTTTCTAATGTTTTCTAATTATAAAATTAATGCATGCACATTGTAGATATTACAGAGAAACATAAAGAAGACAATAAATTTACCCATAATCTTGCCACCTGGAGGAAAATGGTGTTAAAATGTTGTGCTATTAATATCTTCTCTCCAGGCATAAGAAATCTAAATGCTCACTGAAGTCATCTGGTGCCTTAATGAATAGATACAATGGGCCCAAACCAGCATTCCAGGGCCTATGTAAAGTCCAGTGTCATGGAATTGAGTCCAAGCTCTGCTCTATCCTAGACGTGTGATCTTGGTCAAATTATTTAAGCTCCTTGAGTCATTTTTTATCTGTCCGTGGAAGTTAATAATCATCTAGCTTGCAGGGTTTATATGAGAACCAAATTAAAAAAAATCAATGAATACTTCAAAAAGTATAAAGTGTGGTGCAAATAAGTATAATGATAATGATGGTTTATAAACTTTTTTCTTTCTAGTCACAAAACCATTTCATAAAAAAATTCCTAGGTAAAGAGGGGCTTCCTTGGTTAACTCAGAGACATGTCCAGCCCCAAGTGGCCTATGAGGTGCCTTCAGGTAAACCCCAGGATGTACAGGAGCTGTGTAAAGACCCTGGTCTGTTACAGAAATCTCCAAAGTGCTTTAATCTAAACAATCTCAAGGGAAAATGGCCAAAGAAACTCTACAGGCCTAGAAATAGAGGGGGTAGGCTAAGGGGTGAAGAAAAACCCAACACATTTTTGCTTGTGAATCCTAACTTAACAAGAACCTCCGCCAGCACCTGTCCTTTGAAGATGGCACCAAGGAAGATGAAGCTGTCATTCTGGAATTTTCTCAGCCATTGCTGAGTACAATCAAGTTCTTCTCGTTCTACCCCTCTTCTCTAACAGCATGTCTAGAAGGGTTGGGACAAAGCCAAGTACTACGACTGCCAACCTTATCCACACACACTCAAAGACACTTCTCTGGGCTCTGGGAGTCATCCAAACAATATGTGTTAAGCACTTTCTCTGTGTGAGGCACTTTGCCAGATGCTGGGGATGTAGCGGTGGACAACACCAGCCATAATCCTATTCTTTTCTGTACTTTGGGGGCTTACTGGATAGCTTGGGAATTAGACACATGCCAAAGAATCCTAAAAATTAATGTAAAATTGCAATTGTTACATGTGCTAGATGAACTCAATCTGGGAGATCAGAAAGAATATGGCGTGGAAGTGACATTTAAGCTATGACTTGAAGTTAACAAGCATCCTAAGCAAGGAGGAAGGCTGTGCAAAGGCCCTGTGGCAGATGGGGTGTTAGTACCCTCTAAGAACTAAAAGGCATCCAGTGTCCTGAGTGCAAGATCAACCTGGGATGGGAGGCAGGGACCAGGACAAACAAGTTCTTAGGGGCCATACCAAAGATTTTGCTCTCTATTCTAGGAGCCACAAGAAGCAGAAGACTATGGCACCTGACATTTGAAAGATGATGGAAGATTGTCCCAGGGAAGAGGCTGTGGAGATGGAGAAAAGTAGGTGCATCCGGGAGTTATTTGGAAAGCAAAATAAGGAGGACCTGGTAGCATGTGTGTTATAGTAGGGTGTATGAGTCTCTTCTTGCTGCTGTAACAAATTGCCATGAACTTATGGCTTAAAACAATAGCAATTTATTATTTTATAGTTCTGGTAGCCAGAAGTCCGAAGTAAATCATATAGGGCTAAAAATCAGAGTGTTGATGGAACTGGCTCCTTCTTGGGGGAGACTCCAGGGAAGACTCCGTTCCTTGATTCTTGCAGCTTCTATTGGCTGTTGGCAGTTTTTGGCTTGTGGCTGCATCACTCCAATCTCTGCTTCCATCATCCCTCTCTGTCATCAAATCTTTCTCAGCCTCCCTCTCATAAGGAACCTTGTGATTACATTGGGAGCTCACGCTGCTAACCCAGGATAATCCCCCATCTCAAGATTTTTAATTTAATCACATCTTTAATGTTGCCTTTTGCCAATAATGTAAAATGCACAGGTTCCTGGGACTAGGGTCTGGACATCTCTGGGGACATCTCTCAGTCTACCATATAAGGCAAGGAGAGGAAGGGATCACAGATGTGGCCTGGGATTCTGGCTTGCAAACTGGATGGATGGTGCTGAGATGGGGTTGGGGTCACAAGATGAACTCGTTTTTGATCCTGCAGAATCTGAGGTGCCTTTGAACCATCCATCCATCAGGCAACTTGGAAATACGGGTTTAGAATCCAGAAGAAAGGTCTGGGCCAGAGACACAACTTTGAGAATCAACAGAGTAGAGTGTAAATAATGCTGTGGCATGAATGAGATTGCCCAGGGAAAGAATATGAAATAGGAGAGAGGAGGACCCAAGACCAAGGCTTGAAGAACACTTAGAAAAGAGGAGAGTTATGACATAATAGAAATTTGAAGGAGGATCCAGAAAGGCAGGAGGAACACCAGTAATGTTTTGTCTCAGAAGCCAAGGACGAGATGATTTCAAGAAGGGAGAGGTTGACTCTGTCCAAAATGTCTGAAGGCTCAACTAATTTGAGGATTGGAAATGTCCATGACATTTATGCATTAACTCCAACGACAGAGTGATGCGAGCCAGGTTGGGCTGGAGCAGGTTGAGGAAGGATGGATGGATGGGAAGAAACAGACCAAGTACAGAACATTCTTATATGTATATTTTCCTCTTTGTATATTACATATTCACACTCATCTTTTAGATCCCACTCAACCATTGTTTCTTTTGGGGAGATTTTCCTGATCACTTGACTTCTGCTCTTCCAGCCTTATTTCTTTCTCTATGCGTCCCTAACCAAAGGTGATGAAAATATTAAATATATTTCTTTGTGTGATCATTTTCTCTCTCCCAGTGTCTTTGTTGCTTGACAGTGGAGTTTGGATCAATTTTTGCTCATTATTGTATTCCCGGAATATCACCCAAAGCTGGCACATAGTAGGCACATGACTGACTTTATTGAAGGAACAAATGATCAAATGAATGCTGGAGTTGTAAGTAGGGAAGGTGGAAGCATTTTTAATTTGTAGAAAGAAGCTTACTGTGAGTAAAAGTGCACAAACTTTGAACTCAGATACCCAGAATTTGAAATCTGAAGCCTTCTGTTTTCCAGTTACATGGCTTTGGCAAAATCAGAGTAGGTGACCTTTGGAAGCTTGGTTGTCGAAGCAGTATAGTGGTATAATTACTTTTTTCTAGAGCATACCATCTACCTGACTGAGTTTGTTCCCACAGCAATTCTGCCTTGTCAAGAGCTGACAATCAGACATACAAAACAAGTGATACATATGAATTTTGCAAAAGTATTACTTTGGGAAGACAGAAACCAAAGAGAAGAATACTTGGCATGTAGTGGCTGCTTAATACATCCTACATCCATCCCTTGGTTGTGTTGGGTTTAATTTTGTCCTTAGTACGTTGTGGTTGGGCCCTTGTAGCTGCTTGAGGAATGATTTCCTAATTAGAGACGATGTCTTGGTGGAAGCTCGCACCTGCTGATGTTGACAAAGGCTCCCCCCGTCTGAGGAGAGATGTGGGGCTGGGAGGACCCAGTTCTTGTGCACAGGGGCCTCGCCTTCCCCTTTCCTGATGCCATTCCAGCTGGGCACCTGGCAAAGGAAACCCCAACACTTCACCCGCTGTGCCCACATCTCTGAGATCACATGCAAAGATGAGCTGCCTGCTGGAAATCTGTAGCAATTCTGGTTTATTAATTTGGGCCCCTGTAATTAAACAGTCATATTAATTAGCATTTCTGCTTGTGTACCTTCCTTTTTCATGTTAGAGCTGAAGCTCAGAGTAATTATTTATATGATTTTTCAATTTGTTTTGGTTTCTGTTTTCCCAAAGTGACACTTTTGCAAAATTCATATATAGCACTTGTTTTGCATGTCTGATTGTCAGCTCTTGACAGGCAGAATCTCTGTGCAAGCAAAATGAATGAGTGTCTGCGTTCCGGGTAGTAGGTAATTCAGAGAATACATCCCTTCTGAAGAATTCGCAAGGAACTTTGCAATTGCCATGCACACTGCTAATGGTTCATGCATTGTTTTATTGTATGTGTGTATGTGTGTGTGTTTTGTTGTACATATGGGAGAATTTAAAAAATGTTGGACAATTGTTCAGCTTGGTTTTGGCACCGTCACAGTGAACCATCATTTTGTCTTCCTAGTGTTGTGTTAGAATAATTCTTGCTATGATATAACCTACACAGCATGGAGGAAGATGGAGAGTTTTAGGACTTCGTTTGGGGGCCCTTCTTTTTGCCAGATGCTCCCTTTCATGGTTGATGAGAATAGTTCCTTCCATGGACATCTGTGGGACATGTCTAAGCAACTACTATCACTCAAAATGAGGCAGGCTCTATCCCTTGTTGCTGAAGAATTTATTACACCCCCTAGAGAGACAAGGTCAAACTGATCAAAGGGTCAACATGAGATACCCCAAACACACATGAACGGCAGAAGATGGAGCATCATGCTCATGATGACATTCACGACAAACAATGCAGAGACAAGAAACTGGTAAGCAGGGAGCTGGGAGAGGGAAGAGGAAGAAAGAAAGGAAAAAGTGGAGTGGGAGGGAGGAAGGAAATGAGCATTTAGGAGATTCCTGGTGACAGTTTCTCTTTCCAACTATAGTGACCTGGCAGCTTTGGTATCCAGCCTTTCCCCTCAGCTCTCATTTTACAGATATGAAAGTAGAGGCTCAGGGAGGATTAAGTCACTAACCCAGGACCATCCCTCTACTGGAAGATATCAGACAGGACTTAAACTCCAGGATGTCTGATTCTAGAGCCTGTGTACCCTCCACTATCCAGTACAGCTGCTCCCAACATTAATTGGCATGCTCTCTGGAAAACATAAAAGAATTCGCCAGCAATTCACGATTTGCTGACCACTCACTGTATTCCAAGCTTTCTGCTATGGGCATGTCCAATGCTCAGTGCCATGCAGGGAGAGCATGGATTTGGAACAATGTAGTCAGAAACCTTTAGGATAATAACAGTAGTAGCCAACATTTATTGAGCACCGGCTATGTGCCAGGCTTGCTCAAAACATTTTATATTCATGATCTCATTTGATCTTCACAGTGATCGCCTGGGATAGGAACCATTGTGATTCCATTTTATAGATGAAGAAACCGGGGGACAGAGGGGTGAGTGGAGAAATGGTAGGAGAGAATGTGAGCTTGTGCCGTCGTTCTGGGCCCATGCTGGGGGAGTCCTGCAGACACTGAGGGTACCATGGGTGAATGGGCTGTGGTCCAGCTGGAAGCCAGGCATAAGTTGTAAGCTGTGGTGTCCATGGCAAGCTCTGAGACCTGTTCTCAGCAGCATGCTCAACAGGATAAGCCAAGCGCAGACAGCAAGCAGCAGCAGGGTGCTCAGTGCAACAGAAAGGGAAGAGTACGGGCTTTGCCCTCAGGCCAAACCTGGTTCAAATCTTGGCCCCAGCACTTACTCACTATGTGACTCTGAGCAAGATGGTTAATTTCCCTGAGCCTAATTCCCTTGTCTATCAAATAGGGGCAACAGGACTTGTCTTACAGGGTTGTAATGAAGATTATACAAGCTCATATCTAATAAAAGCCAAGAGCAATGCTTGGCACATTGGAGGCACTCCATAAATATTCAAGGAAGGATGAAAAAGAAAGAAAAAACTCAAGTGAGGAAATCATGGGATACTTCGAGGAGGAGATGGTATTTGAATTGGGCCTTTGAAGATGGGTAGGGTTTATTTGGCCTTTATGTTAATAAAGGCCAGAGATAAGTCCAAGATGGGGCTGCTTTTGGTACCCTTTGGGGCGGTGGATCTGCCCAGCATACTCTGTGAGGCTCTAGGAGGCCTTGCGGAGATGAGGAGAGGTATGCCCAATGGAGTCTGCACTATGATCAGTGATCCACTTAGGAATATTTACTGGCAACCTACTATGAGCCAGACTCTGTGCCTGGTGGGTGCACATATTATTCCCTGTTAGAGAAACTAAATTTTAGAGAGGTTGAATGACTTTGCTTAAATCATGCCAAGTCGTGCAGGGCCATGCTGAGACTGAGTAGTGAAGCAGGTCTGGACTCCAAGCCCTTTCATTCCATGACACCTGCATCTTGCAACCAAGCATTGCAAAGATGAGCCTTCAGAGCTTGTCCGCACTGCCAGACCCATTGCTCTGCTCTGAAGAGTTGGGGCATGGGATCAACTCACACGTGGAACTGAGTTTCCCAATGAAGACGTATGTGTGGCTTACAGAGACCGCACTTTTTGACACGACACCTCCAGCACCGACATTTCAAATTCTAATCGTGGAAATAATTTGGAAGAAGGAGATGAGGGTTATCATTTATTTAGGGGGCTTTATCAACAGAGGGCCTCTCTGGCTTTAATAAATGAAATGTGTTGTATAGAGCAGGATCACTGAGGCATGAGATACCGTGTCTGCCCACGGAGGGCTCTGAATAATTTACATTGTGGAAGGATATTTTATGACAGTGCTCATAATCTTCATATTGGTTCAAAATCAACATTTACAGCAGACATCTTTGAACTGATGCAGCTGATAAGCTTATCTCTTTATTATGTGACACGAATCAAGCTTGCTCAGGAAAGGGACGTTTCATAGAAATTGATTCCTCTTCGGATCTCAATATTTTATTCTCTGAAAACAGCCAATAAATAATAGAGGACAGCTATTAATATTTCATTTTAGTTAATATATTAGTAGAGGGAACTCTTTTAATTTGAAGGGGCATGGGAAGGAGGGTTTGGGATTTTGCAAAGATGCTTTATCTGTTGGCTCCGTCTCTTATTAAATCTGTTTTAGTCGGGTCCCAGGATTTTCTTTGATGGGAGACTTTTTATTATCGATTCAATCTCTTTACTCATTATTGGTCTGTTTGGATTTTCAGTTTCTTCCTGATTCAGTCTTAATAGCTTTCATGTTTCTAGAACCTCATCCATTTCTTTTAGGTTATCTAATTTGTTGTCGTATAGTTGTACATAGTAGTCTCTTATGATCCTTTGTATTTTTGTGGTATCAGTCGTAATGTCTCATCCTTCATTTCTGATTTTGAGTCTTTTTTTCTTTGTTAGTCTAGCTAAAGCTTTGTCAATTTTTTTTATCTTTTCAAAAAACCAACTTTCAGGTTTCAGAAGCACATTGTGATTTTGAGGTGAACACAGTCCGCAGATTTCTATCAGAAATCTAGGAACAGGAGTACAAATCTGAAAGTGACACTATAGAATCACACACAATCCCAAACAGAAGGACTCGAGGGCCTTTGGCTATTCATTCAGCAGGTGTGGGCTTTTCACCTTCTTCATGCTGGTCAGCGGTCAGGACCGCAGGGCTGGGGAGCAAAGACTCAAGCAGGCGTCTGTGGCTACACTTGAGGAGGTGTTTGCTTCATGTAATTATGGAGAGTGGGTTGCTGAGAGCTCTTCGCCCACCTTCCAATCAAAAGCATTACGCCGCCTGTGAGATCCTTCGACAGCATGCTGGACAGTTGGCTCAAGAAAGTGCGCTGATTGGAGCTACAGAGAAAATTCCTGCTGCAGCTGGTTGATGCAGACTCTCTTGGATCGAGAAGCAGCTCTGTTCCCTGTACACATCCTGAGTGGGAATTTGGGTAAGGACAGAAATGGCCGGAGGGCATTGCCCGTGGGCGCGATGATCAGACAGACAACCTGAGACACCACCATTTTGGGTCTCCCACTTGTTTTTATTCTGGGCCAGGTACTGCCATGCCCCGGGGATTGAAAGATGAACAGGACATGGCTTTGAGGTGCCCCAGTCCAGCCAGGGAGAACAAGAAGGAAACAGGCTGGTGGAATTCAGTGTGAGACTGCCTTGGCATGAGAGAGAGGGAGAGACCAGGTCCCTCAGGAACAGTAGACCATGAGCTCTGTGAGGGCACAGACAAGGTCCTTTTGTTCCCCACTGTGTCCTCAGAGCCTTGCACTGTGCTGGGCTAAATACATGCACTAGATGTTTCTGGAATGGATGAATGAATCAATGAATGAGTTGCAGAAGAGGCAGCATAAACACAGAAGAAGTCCAGGAAGGCTTCTGCAAAGGGTTGATGCGTGACTTGAGTCTTGAAGTTCATGCAGAGTTGGCCAGGCTTTGGGGGAAGGAGGATGATTGTCCCAGCGAGAGGAGGCAGCAGAGGGAGGATGGAGGATGAATCACCTGGCCCAGGTGACACGCAGGTCCCCTGATACAGCCCTGATCTTCAGTTTTTGGCTGCTTTTGGGGCATAATCAGATCAGATCTGGAACCCACGTGGAGCTGTCTGATCTTCCAAAATGCTGATGACTGTCTACAACTGTGATGCTATTTGATATCTAACAACCCCCTAATTTTTTTTTCCCCAAAGTAACACTATGTTACTTTGCTAACCTGTTCTTCCAGAAGCTTCATGCACTTGGTCTGGGGAGAAGTAGGTTGACAAGTCAGATGAGGCATATTTAGGTCACTCACTTGTCTCTTTTTATTAACACAAAGAAAGGGATTCAGATGCAAGTGTGTCTTCACTCAGCGGGCCAGCCAGCGGTTTGCCTGGGTTCTCATCATTCACTTACTCGGTGACATGTGACAATTGACCCAACAGCTCTTGAGTTCAGCTTCCTCATCCCAAAAGGGAAACAAAACAATTCACCTGATTTATCAGGATCATCCTGTCCAGTTCTGTTCCTATGAAATACTCCTGAACCAGGGTAGTGTGACAGTTTTGTCCAAAGTACAGGTCTGTTGTTTTATCTTTAAAAATCACATGGTTTTTGTATTCCACTTCTCTGTAGAGCTGTATTTGCTTAATTTTTGCAAATTTTAAATGACTTACTAGTGAGCCAGTTGGGAGGAAGGTGAGGAGAATGAGGCACTGACGTTGGGACACCAGAAAAAAGGTCAGTGATCAAGATAAATAGCATTTGAATGCAACGTGTTAAAGACTCCAACTGGCAAACTGACCACTCCATTTTTGTCAATAAAGGTTATTGGCACCAGTATTGAGATTAGGAAGCGGCAGGTGAGGCAGAATGAGATGCTATCTTTACTTAAATTTTTGATATTTTGTTCATCATGAATTTGGGGGCATTAATTTGAGTTTTAAAAAATACTGCTTTAAAATATAATTCATCTTGATTATTGAGTTTTTTGGTGTCCCTTAAATTTTGCTCTGGGTTGAGGGTCTCTGTTGCCTCGCCCTAGTGTACTTAACCGGTCGGTCTTCCCTCCTCTCCTGAGACTTGAAAATGGTCCCTGGCCTCCAGGAAGATGCTCTTGCTCTGGTCTCACAAAACAGAAAATGCAGAGCACATACCTGAGTGCTCGCGTGTGACGGGGAACCTTCTTAGAGGAAGCACCTGGATGTGTGCGGTCCCTGCCGCAGGGTCAGGCGCACATGGGCCTCTCTGTCAATGTTGTCCCCTGAAGGCAGTGGGCTGGGTGGTCTCACCCTTCACAAAGTAACCTTGCTGCTTTTGGGAAATCTGATTGGCAGCTGGACTCCCCGGTCAATCATCCTGGCTGTGTGCGGAGTCCGTGGGCATTTCCCCGTGGGAAGAGGGGTTTGACGCGCCCCCTGATGGGCAGGGTGATTCTGCCTTGTGCTGTGATCTCACATCCCGTCTCCACTGCAGTAAGAAGTAGCCCCTTCGCGACTCCTGACCGAGAGGAGGATGGGGCTCCTGGAGGGGCCAGGCAGAGAAAGAGGACCCCTGCGCAGATGAGAGGACAGTGACAACAGGGGCTGTCACCATGCTGTGAGACTGGCCAGACCGTGATGGAATCCCCTTGCCCAGAGTGGGGAAGCCTGTGGTGCCTTCAGCCAAGCCCACGTTCTGAATGCCAGCGAGGTGCCCAGTCTGGCCGATGTTGGGGCTTCGCAGGTGAACGGAAACATCCCGACACCTCCTCCGCGCGGTCCTCCTCTGCCTTCTGCTCACAACCACCGTTAAGTGAGCTCCTGTTAGGTTGCAGACTTTGTGTTAAGTTCTACAAGTCAATCAATGCATTTAATCCTCACGACAACACCACAGGGGTGGGCGTTGGCACTGCCATTTTCCTTATAAGGACGCGGGGCACCAAAGGCCTCGCACTTTAGTGAGAGACGGTGGCAAGAGAACAGGCAGGCACAGTGCGGTGTGGGGCGATGCCACCATCTTGGAACTGAACCCAGACATTCTGCCAGGAGTTCGGCCCTGCCGCTTCCTGGTGTATGTCCTTGGCCAGGCTTCTTTGAGTCTTGGCTCTCCATCTGCTAGAAACCTCCTCATTAGGTTGTTTTGCGGAGGAAAGAGACGGTCCACAGGAAGCTCCCACTTGTGCATGGTACACAGAAGCCCTGGGCTGTTACTGCTGTCCTAATTGTCATTGTCACATCATCTTTTGTCCTCTTTCTCACTCTTCTCTTTCTCTCTCTCTGTTCCTAGCCCCGGGGCCTCTGTCACTGGCTTAGGGGTTCCCCAGGCACAAGGGTATGCCATGCCTGGGTTCTTCCTGATAATTCCACACTGGGCTCAGAAAGAGGTCTCGAGAAAGGGATGGAGAAACGTGTCTGCTCTTTTATTCATGCAAGAGTGTGGTGTGTCCCTTCCTCCCTCCCTCTCTCCTGCCTTCCTTCTTTCCTTGCATAAGGGCCTGAGAAACCATCAATATAGCATCGAATATTTTCACAGATCACCGAGCACTTCCTCAGTGGGCTGCTGGACTGTTCTCTAGTCACACAGATATGCAAACTGCACCTCAGATACCAAATGTGGTTAGGGCATGTGGCGCGCTGGAGGGGAGCTGGGCCTTGCACCAAGCTCTGTCTGGCGCTGAAACCTGAACCCCACTCCCCTCTCACATGTCACCTTTACAGATTGCTGAGCTGCCATTGTCCCCTCTTGCAGGCCCTGCTTTACTGATTGGTCTTTCTGGGGGGCAACACCCCTTCTCTGCTTTGTCCCTATTGCAAGGCCTTGAGCTGTCCCGGGGCTTGTGCCTGAGGCTGGGCAGGTGGGACACTGTCCCTCCATGGGGACTGGCCTTTGAAAAGTTCCACGCAGAAGCTGCAGGGGCCTGAGGGTGGAGGGGAGGAAGGCTGTGAGTAGGGAGCAAGTGAAGCAGGCAGGACCCCGAGAGAGCCCGAGGAAGGCGATGGGGGGCTTCACAGGCTGTGTACAAGGTTCTGCGCTGGGAGGCGGGAGAAGCTGGCTGGGCTGGGGCGGCCAGGCTTCGGTGGGTGTGCACGCGGGCTGGAAGGAGAAGGCCGGGAACAACGGGGCGCTCGACAGTGAGTAATAAAGTTCTCAACCCTGTGGCACATACGTTTTTATTAGCTCGTGCATGTACAGATGTAGCAATTTTTAGAACAGGAGAACGGTGACATATACCCTGAGGCTGTGTGGCTCCTGCAGTCTCACGCTGCAGCGTCTGTGTCTCAGGCTCTGAGCGGAAGGAAGGGATCTTACCCCTCTTCCCACGCAGGGCCCAGAGCCACGAGGAGCAGGCACCCGGCTGCCATCGCTGGGGCACACACCAGACTCACCTGGAGGGCTTCTAGAACACTGCCCATGTTTCTTTTTCAGTAAATCTAGAAAGAGGTCTGAGTATTCACATTTGTAGCAAGTACCCAGGTGATGCTGAGGCTGTTCTTTCCGAGGCCACACGTTGAGAGCCACTGCTATAGCATTTTTTCCCTCTGACTCTTAGCTGCATATAAGAATCACCTGAGAAATTTTTACAGCATAGCAAAGCCTGAGCCTCATCCCAGACCAACAGAAGTGGGGAGCCAGACAGTACATTTCAAAGCTCCCCAGTTGATTCTGCTATACCAATCTACAAACACCCCAACTCAGTGTCCAGACCCATCCTATAATCGTGGGTGGGACACCTGGCACTCTTCCCAGTGTGAGATGGTTTTATGCAGGTCAGTGGCCACTTCTCCCTGTCCCCAACATCCTGAGCGACGTTACTGACCCTGGGAAGTCAGCCATGTCGATAAAAAATTTGCTTTCTTGAGGGGAAACCTCTGCCAATGCAGAAGGGATAAACCACAACCAGAGGACACTGTGTGCTCTGGGGCCACGGGAGCAGGAAAGGCTGTGTCGAGGTGTGTATACGAGGGCTGTCTGGACAGTATCCAGCCTTGTTACTGTAATGAGAACATGGTGCATGGCTGGGTACTTCCCGGACAGCCCTCGTGTGTCTATATCCGGCCTTAGGTTCTCTCCCACGGGGGAGGGAGGTGGCTGTCTGTCACTTGGCATATGGCTCCTGTAGATCAGCCACTTGAAACAAACATGTTGGTTTTCAGAGTTTCCTCGGGTGTAGTTTTCTCTACTCACACAGCTCTATGAATATAGACTAATTACAAGCAAACTCTAAAAATGTGTGATTATGTGGCGGTTGATTTACAGCATTCTTCTTTACCCCATATCCGCTGCCTGTGGCTGGGGAATGAAAGAGGCGGATTCTACCTGCTAGACTTTGATGTGCCCCTGGGTCCCCCTGCCTGCCTTGGGGAGAGCTGGGATTCTTGTTCACTGAATGAAGCTTTCCAGAGGTTGCCCTAAGCTTAGCCCCCACGCTGGAGGGGGAAAGAGAGTGTCCCTTCTTCTCCTAGTGTTGGCTTTTCTTAGCAGTAAAAAAAATAGCTATGACAAATGACTTTCTTTAAGGTGTTTATGTGTGTCTGTGTATGCCTGTGTGCTTAAAAATCAACAGACCCCAAGCACTGGGAGACCTGACCTTCAAGTCCCTGCTCTGTTATTGTTTTGTTGTGTGACCCTGGGCCATTCCCTTCTTTTCTCTGGGTCTTGATTTCTGATCCATGAAAGATAGGACTGGATGCATTGGCTTTACCATCCAGTGGGCTTTGAACATGTATATTCACCTTGAACCCCAGGGTTTGACTCAATGACAAATACAGATGGGGATCGAGGGGACCCGGGAATGTATTGTATCAAGTCATTTGTTTTATAGATAGGAATCCTGAGGGCTAGAAAGAGGAGAAAGGACTTGTCCCCTACCCCCAGTATAGATGGCATTGGCATTGTCCTTGGAGATACAAAGTCCTGCTTCAAATTCCAGCTCTGCCACTTAATCATCAAGGTGGGGTTTTTTTTTTTTGTTGTTGTTGTTCTCTGAGCCTTTGTTTTCTTATTTATAAAACGAGAATGATAGTAGTGCCTACTTAATAGTGTTATTGTGGGGATTGAGTGGGAGCAACTGTCTCTCACAATCTCTCCTGTAAACTCTTTGGATGGCGTACCCCTCCCCATTATTCACCTTGGTCCCTCAGTTCTCAGGACATTGACTGGTGAACGATGTCTGCTTATTAATTATTGAGTAAATAAACAATACCTGACTATGGGAAAGCAGCGCTCCTTGTGCCTGAGTGTCCTCAGTCCCGATGCACGGAATGCAGTCGGCAAGTGACACTTTCCCAAGGGCCATGATCAGTGAATGGCGGCACGAGCACCACCATCGTCACATGTCACTGAAACGTGCACACCTGCCGCATGTGCTCACTCTCAAAGCCAGATTGTGCCCTTTCGGTTCTGAAATGAAGGCAGAGAGCTTTTTGTGGCTTCCATATGCTTTTCAGTTAATTACTTTAGGTAGAATTCTTTTACTTTTGTATTATTATTTTTTAAATATCAATACTACAAAGAAATGTTTCCCTTGGTTTTATTTCCTGCCGGCCACTCTAAGTTCGGCATTACTGGGCACCAAGGATGAGTAAACAACAGGCTCGTGAGGTTCTCAGTCTCCTACCTCAATGGCACTGGTGGCCATGGCCCTGGCCTGGAAAGAAAGCAGGGGCACCACAGAGCCTGGGCCATAACCTGCTCTCTCTTCACTCAGTGGCTTCCTCCTTTCAGCGCTGTGGACCTGGATTCAAAGAGAGTCTGAGTTACAGTGGGTTTTGCGGGCTAGCCTGGGAACTTAACCACCAAGTACAGGAAGGATTCTTCAGGGAACTCCTTTCACTTGTGCTTTTCTCACTGAAGGGGCCACTTCCTGCCCTGGAATTCAGTGACTGTTTTCCTCCCCAGGTCCCTCCAGGTGCCGTGAGTGAGGACAATGGCTTTGGGGCTGCATTTCCTCATCTGACTTGCTAGTTCTAGCTATCACATTCGAGCAACACTCACTCTCGAGCACTGTGCTGGCTGCCGGCATAACCCTTATAACTTCCTAAACTTTATAACACCCTTGCCAAGTAGCTATTGTGCTCACTTTAGAGATGAAGAACCTGAGGTTCAAAAAACGTTAAGTCCCTTGCTCACGAATGTCTGGCTAGTTGGCTACAAAGCCAGGGTTTGGGGGACTTCTAAGTCCATATGTTTTCCAGGACCCCATGTTGAGTGTCTGCATCATTTACCTGCAGTATTTCACCCACAGCACGCTTGGGAGGGTCCAGGGACCTCCCTGTGACCTGCACCTGTGGTGATGGCCTTCTGCTCTTCAATGAAACAGCTATTGTCCTCAAGCCCTCTCCCTTAGACAAACAGTGACCCTCAATCCCTGAGTCCTCCATTCAGGGTCCTAGTGAATTCTCCAGCCTCACTGCCACCCGCTCCCTGTACACAGCATCTGTGCTCATCATGTCCCTGGGCACCTTCCTTGTACAAACCCCAAACTTCTCCTACACTTATTACCCACCCCCCACTGCAACCTTTGGGAGCAATGCATCATTATTCTCTCGTAGACTCTAGTTTTATGTGCCTAACTAAGTGTTTCCTACATATTTTTATTCCTCTGCTCTAGAGATCCTCAGGGGTAGCATCCATTGGAATGATCTAGAATTGTAGTGGGCTTGTTAAAACACAGACTGTTGGGCTCCACCCCTAGAGCCTCCGAATTAGCACATTTGGAGTGGGGACAGAGTTTGCATGGCTGACGGGTTCCCAGGTGATGCTGATGTGCTGGTCTGGGTTTTTTTTTTTTTTTTTTTTTTAAAAAAGCACTATTCTAGTCTTTCACTCAACACATGTTTACTAAGAATCTCCTAGGGCCTTGCTATTAAAAGAGTAAGGAATGCACAGTCTGCCTTTGAGAATCTCACAGTCTAGTTAGCAGTTCTCAAGCTCAGTGACACGTTAGAATCACCCGGGGAGCTTTAAAAAAATGATATGCTTGGTCCCACCCAAGAGCAATTGATCAAACCCTCTGAAGTGGGGCTTGGTATTACTCTCACTTGTTCACTCCCCAGGGGATGCTAATGTGTAGCCAACCAAGGTTGAGAACCGCTAGTCCAGAGAGGAACAGTTTTGTAAACGAGAAATCACTCTTTTAGAATCAGCAGGCTATTTCAAGCACCGTCCTCAGGGAAGTGGCTGGGCTGAGTTAGAGGGAAGGGATGGAAATGGGTGTCGGCAGCCCTGGGTTTTAGTTCCATCTCTGCTTTGTGGTTTCACGCAAGTGTCTCAGCCTCTCTGATTCAGCTTCCTCTGGGACCCAGGGCTCCCCTCTTCTATGTCCATGATTGTAAGGACATGAGGATAAATTCCTGTCTTACCTCTTAGAAACGCAAATTCCTGTCTCACCTGGTAGAAATGCGAATTCTCAGGCCTCCACCCAGATCTGCTGAATCAGAAACTGTGGGGGTGGGATCCAGCCATCAGGTGGTTGTGGGGTACCTGGAGTGTGGGAGCTACCGAGCTGAAAAAATGCCACTGTGATTTGTAGACCCTCCCCAGACCCATCCCAATATAGCACAAGGAGTTGATATTAATTGCAAACTCCGTGTGTCTCTGTAGAACATCTAGTTTTCCAGTTCTGTTTTTTTTTTTTTTTTAAAGAGAGAGAGATAGAAGAGAGTTTGGCAGCATGTGTTTGTTGCATTCATTGGCAATTTTTGCCTTGCTCAAGTCACGTACATTTTCTTCTGCTTGCTTTTGGTTTTGAAATTGCATATCCTTTGCTTAATATAGATGGAAGGGAGGAGACACTGTTACCATATGTGATGACTAAGGGGGCTATGTAATTTTCTCTAAATGTGTCCATGTCCAAGTTCACTCTCGTGGTGGTCCTATTGCTGCATGCCTTTCCAGCGATCTCCTTAGATTATGATAGGGAAAAGTCATTGTTTGGAGGTGTGTTGTTCGGTGCAAAGAAAGTGCCAGAACATTCGGCGGAAATGTAAATCACCAGCTGGACCTTGATTCTGGCTGGCAAAAAGGTGAGCTTGAAAGGCTTTGGAGGAGAATGGCTGCGTTGTGTCAAAGCAGTTGAAAGGGAAGGTCTCCTTTACTTTCGGCACAAGAGGGCTACCTGTAAGGATTCCAGGTTTGCTTTTATGAATATGAGACTCTAAGAAGTGTTGCAATTGTGAGCCGTGGGGGACAATGTCACCTTGATCCACCAATTTACTGCCGCCAGCAGTCAAAAGAGCTAAACATCTTCACACGCTTCTCAATCCGCTTTCATTTGATCACCCAAAGAGGTGCCTGGGACAATAGTCGTGGGATGTGACACTGATGTGATATATATTTGCTTCCACTAAAAGAAGCAGGTGCCTTTGAAGAGCTCGAAACTAGGAGAGGATTCTGATTCCCCTCCAGCTTCCTGGCACCCTGAAGAAGTAAAAATAGGGTTTTGCATCAATCTGACTCTTGTTTGACTGAAGTTTCCCCTAATGACAATCATGTCTGCAAACCCCAAATTCATCACTGCCTCTTGAACCATTGTGACATCTGCCTGCTGTCAGGCGGACCCCAGAAACCTTCAGCATTTTATCGTGCTCTGGTGCCTATTCACCTGCAAAGGTGTCTTTGAATTTTATCTCAAGACCATAGCACAAAACCCAAACATCGGGTAATGGCATTTTGCTGCCTGCTCTATTTAACTGATGTCTGGCTGGTTTCTCTCCCAGCCCTCTTCAATTTAGCTCTGGAAACATCTGTCTTTTTTATCCACCAATAGAGTCTAGAAAGGGTAACAAACCTGTTAGATAAAATATCAAAGTTATGAATTCTGATTTAATAAATGTGCATTCAAGGGATGATTCATGGCATGTATGATGACTTTCAATTGCTTTCTCAAACAGTTCATGCTTCATTTCATTAAGAGCTTCAGTCAATGCCAACTGATTAATTATCACGGCGCTAGTCATCTTTTGTTTAGAAAACACGTGCATGGGACCTGTCTGGGGCTTGGCCATATAGAAATTTACTTAAAATGCAAATAACAATGTTTTAAAGTAGATACTTTTATAAATGTTTTTAGAATTCCACTAAAATGACATTGGAAATCATTCGCTTCTTTGCTTAAGAAGTGTCTACTGGGTACGTAGAAGGAAGCTTATTGTCTACTGGCCACAAACCCTTTTAGGGAATTGATTTTGGTCTGAGGAATTCTGAGTCCTGTGGTTTGGGGTTTATGACTTAGAGTCCCAGCTGGACCCCAAAGTGGCTGTGTGATATTGAAGCAGATGCACCAGCTCTCAAGGACTTGTTCTCCCTGTTTCAAATGCTCTTGTTGGGTTGTTGCCTTCCATGTTCCTGGTAGCACTGACATTATGTAATGCTAATTCTCCAGGTATTAGTGTTTGCTTCTCATCTGAATTCCAGCAAAAGGGACCATAGAATAAAAACACTGAGGCTTAATGAAGACACGCACACTGTTAAGTAGAATTTTTTTTCATTTCAGCAGACCTATCTATCTTTCCCAAACACTTTGCGTGTTCCTCCTGTTGCCGTGGTTGCAAAAGTCAAAGAGAAGATCTTCGTTTTGGAAGAAATTAAGCAACTTAATTGATGGAAATGGCTTTTTCATTTCATGTGTAATCTCTGAAAGTTTTTTCTAATTTAATTTTAATGAATAAGAACGAATCTTTTTAAAACAAATAAGATAAGGAAACTACCTAACGAGTGGCCCTTGTGTGGTGGCTGTTTCTGGCAGAAGTGACCACTCACAACAGCTGACTTCTTCGGCTACAACTTGCCTTGATCCAAATGATCCTATCCCAGGAGTCATCAAAGGAGGGTGACCTCTTGTAATTGCATTCTTCCATGTTTGGTTTTGCTGCTAAATTTCAAATTCCATAAGGCTGGGGAGCAAGGCTGTCTCATTCAGAAATGATTCCCCAGTGCCTGGCACAGTGCTGGTAGAGAGTGGGTGCAATATTGTCTGAAAGATGAATAGACGTATGTGTGCTGGGCTTTTAAATTCTATGGTTGCATGGAAACATCACCCTTGGGCATGTGGGTTATCACTTTGTGCCCATTTTCCAGGTAGGAAAGACTGAAGCTGAGCTCCAAACCTCTCACACTGTGGCCTCAGGCAAACAGCAGAGTGGCTCTTGGCTTGAATCCAGCTCTATGTTGTCTCACCCTGTCAGACAATATGCCTTTACTGACCAGACCAGGTTTTTCTCATTTTTCAGGGTTTAAGAGCTGAATTTCCAGCTGTTGGCAAGTGTTTATTTGTGTCTCTGTCTGACAACAGGGAAGCTCTCCTTTGCTGTCCCTTCCTGCCTGGCCTCATCCTTAATAATCCCGCACACCCTACCTCCCCCCGTCCACAGCAGCCGGTGATATTTGCTCTTCTTTGCTGAGCCTGCCTTGGGTAGATTGCTGTCGTGGGAAAGGACTGTTTCTCTGGCATCCTGAAGGGTTTTCAAGTAAAACTCCTTTACTGAAGTTCAAAGGCACCTGCCCATCTAGTGCCAATGGTGCTACTTAACCAAAACCAGGATGCCGGATGCTATTCCATTCCAGTCCTTCATCTGAGCCTGATGGGATGGCTCCCCTTGTAGGCTATGCAAATATTTCTGAATTGTGCACGGAGACCCTCCTCTTCTGCCTGCCTCCCACGATCTGTAGCACATTGTGTGCTACAAGCCTGGGGTAGGAGAATAAAGCTCCATATTCCAGAAACCAAGCAGCCTGGCAAGAGAACAGCCGTGACCTGAAATTCCAACAGGCTCATGTCAAGATCCCCTTGGGAAAGTTTCAGAACCTCCGTCATCTGTAAACTAAGGTGGTGAGTCGGGAAAAAGACAAAGGGCATTGGGAGCAGGGGAGTGTAGTGACTGTCTGAGGACTTGCTCCTATGGGAGAACACTCCAGGAAACAGAGAGGACACAGCATGACACTTCAAGAGACCTTGATTCCTGTCTGGGCTTTGCCACAAGCCTGGCCGTGGAGCTGTGTCTGTCTTGCTCACCCTCAGAGCTGGTCCCCTCACAGGGTGCCCTGTGCACAGTAGGCCTGCAATAAATATGTCCTCGGTGTTTGCTCTTGTTGGATGAATTGGCCTCTTAAGACTCCTCAGGCTCTGGTGTCCTCAGCTGGAAAATGGAGATAATAACTCACATATCTCCAGACAGTTGGGAAGGATCTAGATGACTGATGTTTGTTCAGTGCTGGCCCTGGTATCCCGCACATGGTCAGAACTTAAAGCTGCGTCACTGTTTTCACTGCTTGATTGAGGCCATCTGCCCCCGAGAGAGCACGGCCTGCTTGTTCACATCCCAGGTTCAGCGAGGGGCAGTGAGCAGAGCTCAGCCCCAGGGCTGCCTGACTCCAAAGTGGGTGCTTCTTCCCCTGGCCACCTCCCAGGGCTGGGGCTGTTTGGTTTGCCTGCCGGAGTCCATCCACTCGCCTCCGCCCCAGAGCCACCCTCGGTGTGATTAGTAAGTCTGGGACCCTTAGGCTCCCCTCACCCGATTTGGCATCCCTGACCGATGGGTATTGGCAAAGAAATAACCACAGCATCATCACACCCCCTAACCACGTTTGATCCACCGGCTAATGGGGTCATTAGTGAAGGAGAGTAATTGCAGGTGTGCCCTCGCAACGGTGGCCGCCTGATCAATGGCTATTCATCATCCTCCGGCTCCCCTGCCTGGGGTGCAGGCGATGGCGTCACATTGGTCCTGGCATCAATTCCAAGGAAGGAAAACACACTCTGTAACCATCCCTGGTGATGGTCAATGCCTTCCAGGGCCTTCCTGTGATGGGAGCCCATGGCTGCCCCGGTTGGCATTCCCTTACCCAGAAATGGGCCTTGGTATCTCGGTATTCTCAGCGTGTGACATGCTCAGGCCCTGGGGGCACATTACAGATGGCATGTTTGGTCCCGAAGGCACCCAGCAAGCCTCCTTTCTGAAACAGCACCAGCTAGACAGAATCAATTTCCCATTGACTTTCAGCTCCATCTCAGACACGGCGTAATTCTCAACTGAGGGTTTATAAAGGCCATTGACTGTCTTATAAAAGATTTAAAAACTTACCTTGTGGCATGCGGGAGCTCTATCTATCATGATGTCTTTTTGACAATTGGTGGGGGTGAGGATGGGTTGGGGGAGGGGTGGCTGGTGTCTCCATGGCAGGCGTGGCTCCGACATCTGGAGCCTGTCAGCAAAGGGAGGGGTCGTTGAAAGACCCTCCTAATTCATCAGCCAGGGGCTCCTCTCCACGGAAAGCCAGTCTCTTCTTGCTCTGTTTTGAGAACAAATGATGCGTGACACAAGACAAATCTCATCCCAGCCCTGCCTCTACCACAACCAGGGTGCACAACTGGGTCAGGACTGGAAGCAGAGGCATCGCTTTATCAGGCGCACAGGATTTTATAATTAACAGCCACGGCAACAATAATGACGATCACTCCGTAAGGTAGGTCCATAGCTATTCTCTTTTTAACCTTCAGACTAACTCTGGGAGGTAGGTGGAGCCAGGGCTGCTATATTCATTTTCCATATAGGGAAACTGAGCTTCCAAGAGGTCAAGTGTCCATTTTGCCAAGATAATCTCAATGTTCAGGGAGAGCAGCATTTCTCAACTTACCTCTTCCTCTCCTTCTACGGCCTATTCTCTTTCCATCCACCCACTCTGTAGCCGGCCAAGTGGTGCTTCCTAGGGACAAAGAGAGAAGAGGAGATTTTTTTCCTGGAGGAGCTCTGTCTGGGGGGTAACACAGGCAGGGAGGTGGGTAACGGCATTCAGTGTGTTCAGTGCTGCGACAATGTTATGGTTGAGGATTACGGACAGGCACAGGGAACGTGGATGGTCAGAGCTCTTTGGTGGGTAGAGGCCTGGTGGGCAGAGAAGCATGGCTTTGGGACCTAGACACAGGCTCTAAGGCCTGAGGAACCTCATCCTGCTTGGGGAGTTGCAAGAGTGACAAGTGTTAGAGAAAAGACACATGAGGTTCAGGTGGGGGATGACAGGGGACCATGCTCTGGCCCCCTTTCCCTGGCTGATGGCATCTCTGTCTTCTGTCTTCTGTCCTTTGTTTTGGGCACGCTGGCCTCTGTGCTGTTCCTCGATACACCAGGTGTGCTCTCACCTTAGGGCCTTTGCACTGGCTTTCCCCACTGTCTGGAATGATCTTCCCCTAGATATCCTGGACACAACCCCATCTCCTCTAAGTCTTTAGCCCAATGTCATTTTCTCAGTTCGGCCAATTCTGACCACCTGCTTTACACGTGCAACCCTCCCCCTCTGTCTGCAGAACTCTACATCTCCTTTCCCTACCCTCCTCCTTCCTTCTTCCATAGTGCTTACCACCTTTCACAGACTATGTTATTAATATAACTTACATCCTTAGGATTATTAGTCACTGATTGCTCCCTCTGCTAGAACATAAGCTCCCTGAAGGCAGGGATCACTGTCTCTGATTTATCCAATGTGCCTAGAACAGTACCTGGAGTGGAGTGAATACTCAATAAATATTTGTTTTATAGGTGAATTAATGAAGATCAGCAATGATTAGCCAGCTGAAGGGTTGGACTTCGTTGTTGTGGATGACAGAGAACTTGGGATGCACTCTGTGGACGATGATGTTGAAGGGAGTTAAGCAGAGGAGTTACGTGGGCGTGTTTGTTTCAGAGAGTCCTCCTCAGTGGCTGTGTGGACAGGCAGAAGAAGATCAGGGAGGCATAATCCAGTGAGGGATGAGGAGGAGGATGGGGAGTGTGGACGGTGAGGAAGGGAGACATCTCGCGGGCATTAGGTAGACTTGGCTCTATGGGATGCTTGGAAAGCAGGACTGAAGCTAACCCCTCAGTTTAAAGCTGCTCAGCTGGCTGGAGAATCTGGTTGTTGTTTGACTCTGAGATCTTGGCTGGAGAAAGCATGTAGTGAAAACGTGTGTGCATGCGTGTGCTAGCAAGGGAGATGGATCCTTGCTGGACTCCAGGTTGTGCTACTGATGGCAGTGGCACTGTGTGTTTGGCTTGGATGGTGGGGCCATTTAGCGTGGAGCTGGCCTGGCCTCCAGAGGTCTGGGGCGGTTCAGAACGTTTAACTGTAGAGTGCCGATGGGAAGAAAATACAAATCCAACAGAGTGGTTATCTGACTTCCCTCTGTTTGGTATTCTAGGGCTAGGACCAAATGCCCTGTTGAAAATGATTTCTGACTCAGAGAGGACACACACAGCACCTCCCCCAGGCAGAGCAGGGAGCAGAGGGCTCAGCCTGTCTGGCTTCCTTTATCTTGGACTCCTGGGCTGGGTGCATCCTGTCCCTACTCCTCTTTCTGGAGGCTGCCCTGTCACCTCCTCCTCCCTCCTCTCCTCCTCACTACACACCTGTGTGGTTGCCTGTGGCCCCGGGACTTTGTATTTGTCACAGCCTCTGTGCTGACACACATGGGCCCCAGATCCCGAGGGGCTTCTCATATTGGACCATGTGGCCCCTGGGGCATGATGCCATGTGGGCAGACACCCCAAGCCACAGTGGCAAAGGACCACATTCTCGTCCCAACTCTGTTGTAGACACTGGACATGGAATCTAAGGAGAACCATCTTTCTTTAGGGAATTTCAGGATTCTCATCTGGAAAGGAGAATAATGAGACTGCCCCGCATATCTGGGTCAGAGTGCTGGAATTTGAAGGTTGAAATTTGGAAGAAATAACTGTGGGCAGGGGGAAGGATACTCTGGTCCTGGACTTGCAAATCCCACATGAGATAACATGCAGGTCATGTGGACATAACCTCTTCCAGCATCTTCTCTGCTGGGTGGTTCCCTCTGTGTTAGGAAGAAGCATCTCAAAAAAATAACTGCATAAAAATCATTTCTGAAAAGGACATTTCCATTATGCCATAAAAATATTCCCATTTGGGGCATATTTGATCAATTTTCTCTGAAATTTCTGAAAAACTTTTATCTCCTACTAAAAGCATTTTATGAAAGAGGGATATGCTAATGGCCTAGGGGAACTCGAGTCCAACTGGATTCTGTCACCATGCTTCGATCACTCCTTATGGTGATGTGTTCACTACCGCTCTAGGGCACCAACAGCTGGGATGTGAAGCCGGGTGGTTTCTTTCGCTCTCCATTGCTACTTTCAGTTGGCTGCGTCAACGTTGTGCGTGTCCCTCAGGATGCTGGCAGTGGTTGGGCTGGAGAGGAGCGGGGAGAAACAGGGACTGAGTCTTCCACGAAATGTTGGCCTGCACCACAATGCAGCTAAGCATCCATCCGCCTACGGTGGCCCCGCTCCTCGTGGGCATCCGCAACGGCCACTCAACTCTGGGTTTCAAAGAGCCGGCAAGTCCCCTGCTGGGCATGTTCCCCACCCTCACATGGGTGCTTGGCTTCCTGGGGCAGTGGCTGTGCGTCTGGGGACTGCAGCTAGGCCCTTGGCACAGGAATCAAGTCACAGGGCGCAGGAGGGATGAGCCTTGAAATGCGGCAGCTCCTTGTCAAGGGAGGAAAACATCTCCCACGGTGAACGCTCTGTCAAGCTGGGCTGTCAAGCTGGTGACCTGGGAGAGTGGTGGCTTCTGTGTTCTTCACCACACTCCCTCGTCAGGCTAAGAGGTAAAGTGTCCCTGGGGCCATATTTTCTAAGAGGTGTCAGCGCCCCAGACACATTTCAAATTGTGTGGTAGCTTTCCTCGGAATAATTCTCCCAGGACGGTCTGGATCCAGGCAAGTGATATCATGAACACACTTATTGTTTGTCAACTTTGTACAATCCTCCCAGTTGCTTTTTTTTTGGTCTTATTCTAACTTAAATCCTTTTACTTTATTTATCTCATTGTTAAAAGGTAGCGTGGTAAGCTAGAAATATCTCTATCTGCTTGTTTATTTGGAAGCTATTTATCAGATCCTTTCAGAAAAAACTGGAACATGGATTTGGAGAGAGGCAGTCTTCGGTTTAATCCTAGTTGTGTGGGGTATACGTGCAGGCAGGGGCCACATCATGACATCCTGCGCATGTCACAGATGAGCAAAGCTTTTAACCTGTAAATGATATAGGAAAGCTCTATGATCATGGGGAGATTTATTAGACTCTTAGATCCTCAGTTTCTTTCTCTGTGCAGTGGGGCTTTTGCATCAACTAGGCATGGTGTCAGTGAGAAATCAGTAAGAAAGTAATGGTGACAGCCTAGTGCAGTACCTGGCACATGGCTGCATCCAAACCTGTTGATTCCCGGTTGCTCTGATCCCTGACAGGGAAGTGTCAATTCCCACAGACGAGCAGGCAAGCTGGTTGCAGGGCAGTGGCCAGTGGGAGTGTCTGTTTTGTATCTGTGTGGTAGGCACTGAAGGTTATTGGCAGCCACATGTGGCTGAGTGTCCAATTGACCCAGCAGAGAGATGGGGACATTTCAATAGGAGCCGGATGAGAGTTTTAAAGAGTTCATTTCAGAGCTCACCGCTTTATTTCACAGCGGCAAAGCTCCGGCCTGCTTCCTTCCCCGGTTTTGCTGGTCTGGAATGGGGTTGGCCAGGGGATGTGGTGCGATCTGCCTGCCCCGGGCTTTGCATAATAATCTTTGATGCTGGGATTATTATTGTCCGTGAGGCCTTACCATTTAGGGGATGGAAATTGCATCCTTCACACCAGATACATTTTTTGGATGATCCAGGACTCTTCTTCACCTGGTGGCTTTTATTTGAGCATCTCTGGACCTGGAATAAGGTCACTGAGCCCGAGGAAGCCCAACCTTGCTTGTGCTTTGTGGGAAGTCGATGTTACATCCTGGCCTTGCTGGTGTTTCAGCTTGGGCATTATATCACCTGGCTTCGTGTCATATTTCTGCTCACACATGGCGTGCCATTTGTTCAAGAATTGTTCCACAATTCTGTGGAAAGAGCAAAGGGGTTTGAATGAAGCTGCCTGGGGTTGACTTCAGGCTTTCAACCTCTCTGAGTCTGTTATACAAAATCCCCAGGATCCTTGTGAAGTCCAATGCCACAATGCATGTGAAAATGCCATGCAGAATGCAAAGGGTTGTGTAGATACCAGTTACAGTTTTATTATTTTTCAGTTTATAGATCAAGGCCCATATTTTGATGATTTCAAGGCTTCAAGAATGTGACCGATTTAATTTTTGTTAAAATACCATTAATCTGCCAGACCATTAATAGAGAAAAGGAGTAAAAATCCCTCATGTTTATGGATTCATTATTTACCTTTAGAGGCACTATTTGGATGGTATTTGGATGATTGGTCTGAAGTTTTGAGAATCTACTTTCAGGATTGTTTTTTCTTCGTTTAAAAAAATCAATGCATCATCCTCAATGACTTTAATGGAGATTAAGTGAATGAAGTTCTCAATATTGTCAATGTTAATTAAAAAACAACATCAGATCTCTCAGACTCAATGAGTTGAGAATGGTAAGAAAAATCAATGATCTGGTTTCAAGGATGCAACTGAGAGTTGGCCCAAGGTCTCCTTCTCTTTTGTCTCTGACTTACCCACAGCAGCACACACATCCTGCACACTCTATCCTCACGGTACCCTCCTCTCCTCAAGGATCTGCCGTGGCTCCCTGTTGCCTGATGGGCTCTCCAGTATCCAGCTGGTGCCCTGACCCTTTGACATTATTCTCCCAATCTCTCCCACTGATGGCCTGTGTTTGGGTGTTTGAGTCCTGCATTCTCCTGCAGATTGACTGTCAACGTGCACGTTCGTTTTGTAAGATTTGCATCCCTGACGTGCACCTGGGGCAGAGTGCTGGCATCATGACTGTGCATGCCATTTCTCCTACAAGATTGATCTACCTCCTTCACTTGCTCTGGGCCTCCTACACTTTACTTGCATTCTGCAGGGATTTGTCCTAAGTAGACCAGAGAAGAGGATCATGTTCCTTAAAGTAGTACACAGTACCAACTTACAGCCATCTCTCCCCTTTGTTACTTATCCCTGTTCCCTTCACTTTCCTTCCCCAGCCTTTGATAGATGATGGATGCTCTTAACAAGCATCCTGCATACTAAACATCTCAGTGCTTCCTTCCTGGGGAACCCAAACAGTGACCCTCCTTTTTTTATTCTGCATTCTAATCTGGTTTGGAAAGAGCCAGGGGTATGTTTAGGTTAAGCATGAGAGGGTAGGTCTGAGAGTGGTAGGACAATGAGGGCCAGGCTTGTACAAGCCTGGATCTAGAGTAAGAGTCCCAACAAAATGTATCTAATACCTGCTTGATCATGCTAGTGACACCTCATCCCTGTGGTGTTCAAGAGGGCTGCTATAACGTGGAATAGGGTGATGGTCGTTACCTAGAGCAGATGGTTGATGTCATCTGGACAAAGTGACTTGTCAGACTCTGGGCCCACTCTCAGGAAACATTCTATCTCAGACAACCAAGCGGTCTATCAGTCAACTAATACTTCTCAAGCACTTCTTGGATGAGGTTTGGAAAGTTGCACAACTGATGGTGAAAATTTCAAATATGATGTAATTGTCATGGTTTCACCCATTAGTGTGGCCTAGAATGAGTTCAAGTCAAAGCCCATCTGGAGAGGAGGGAGGGAAACTGGAGTCCTGGGTCCAAGTCCTTCCTCTGCCACCTTGTGTTTTGGGTAAATTCCTTTTCTCCAAGTCCATAAATCTGCATAACGGAGAGGGAACCCATTAATTCTCAGATTAATTATGGGAACTGACAAAAACATGTCTATTTGTCCTGCCTCCATCCCACACAGCCCCTGGGGAGTTACACTCCTCATATATTAATTTATGATGAATTAGTAATTCTTTGAACACCTCGTATATGCCAGGTACTGTGCTAAGAACCAGAAAAACAGAAAACAGAAAAAGATGGCCCTATACTTGAACAGCTCTCAGCTTCATGTGGGAGGCAGCCATAAAAATAATAGAAATGATGGTGGCACTGAGGTTCTGTTAAATGGCTTTACGATTAGAGGGCTGAAGAATGCTACAGATGACTTGATCTACAGCTACCCCTCCTACAAAGGTTCAAGTAAGGGGTGTGCCCAGCAAACACACAAAAACAGGAGCAAAAACACAATTTTGTTACCAGGACAGAGAAGACCCAGGAAGCTAGACCAAATTCTGTTGAGCTACCCTGTTTTGTAACACACTAAGGATTCACTTGAAAGCAAGCTTTGGAGCCTAGGTTGGCTCAGCATCTCCCATGTCCAAAGCTAGATCTCAAATTTCTCTGTCTCTGGACACAAAGTGTGTGCAGGGAATTTCAGGTCATTTAGAGCTGCTGAGGTTGAAGATAGCAGGGAATCAAGAGATGAGACTGACGCTCAGGTAGGCCGCAGGTTTCCAGGGGCCACATTGATCACTGTAGAGCGTCTCTTTTGTCCTGAGGACAAGTGATTTGACCTTATCTGTTCATCAAAATCCCCTGGGAGCTGTAAAAAGGGGGTGGTTTCCATGTGCCTAGACAGTGGATCTGAGTAGCGGGGTGGTAAGAATAGGGTTGAGAGGGCCACAAGACAGTCAGGGTCCCCTAACTGTACTGCACAGATTTGAGGGGATAATGAGGTTTGAATGTCACATACCTGCCAAGCCCATTGGAGTCAGGCAGACTAAGGTTGCCAGTGATGGAGATCCTTGGACCCACGTAGGAATAAAAGCTTTTCACGAGAGGCCAGTGTTGTCCTCAAATCCTTGGCTCTAAGGGTATTTCCTTGGCTCTAAGGGTATTAGGACAAACTGGAAAAACAGTCAAATCTCCAAACAAGTTCTGTTACCGAGGAGTCACTTCCTCTCGAGCTCACTGAATGGTCCCACTCTGGGGTCATTGTGACTGTCAGAAAGTCCTCCCGCACCCCACAGCTCCATCCCTTGGCTCCTCGGTGTTAGTGGAGGACTGTTTTAGCTGAAATAAATAATCAATAAAATCTACGGTCGATAGGCCCGGGGCAAAATATATACTCACACAAAGGTGACCAACCCTAATTTAATGAGAGTGATTCATCACTTGGAGCAAAGCGCTATTGGCCCCAGAAATTGGGATTGGATCCTTTCGCAGGGGGCCAGGACTGCCTGGGGAGGGGGAGAGGGGGCCAGGTATGCGGGATCGCAGGCGTGTTAGTTCTGTCGACGCCCCTGCACACGAGAAATGGACCTTCTGCAGCAAAGCTGCCACTGAGCAACATTTATAGGTTACACCGAGATGGTGAAATTATTCGTGTAAATACACTTAGTGCCCAGAAACACAAGTGCTGATTAACCCATGAAGATGATATTAGGAAACTCATTAAGAAATGTGTTTTTGTCCTTGCATTGGCCTAAGCGTCACAATTAGCATCCACACCCACACAAAATGCAAATATAGTTGTAAAACGAATTTTGAAGATTGAGTCCCTCCAGCTTCCTTGTTTCCATGCCAATTGTGTACATCTGATGTCACTTGGATTCTGATTGCATGAAAAACACATCTTGTTCTAGCCACCCTCCCGCCCCCGGCTTCCTAACACACCGTGGCTGACACTTTGTACTTTATGTGTGAGGAATAAGGCTCTATTGTTGAAGCCACTTTTGTGGACATTTTGCTACTTGCAGCTGAAAGCGTCTGTCCTATTCTTCCAGCGACTTTTGCCATGGTGGGATCTCCCTTTCAGATCCTTCCTTTCCTGCTGGTTCAAGGTCTCAGGCTGAAAACCAACTCAAACCCTTCCTCATTCCCACTTCCTCCCAAGCTACCACTTATTTTTTTCACCCCCAAAGTTCTTTTGTGGGGTGTGTCGCCTAATACGACTTTATAGATGCTGACATTTAAATTCAGATCATTTTTCTTATGTCATGAAATATTCTTCTTCCTCCCCAAATCCTTTAAAATGGAAAAACCATTCTTAACTCAAGGACCATACAGCAATGGCTGGCGGGCTGTGATGTGCTGAGCCCTGCACTAGAGTGACCAAGAGCATGGCTTCTTCTGGAGCCAGACCACTTGGGTTTGCATTGTTTCTGGTGTTTGCTAATGGCATGGCCTTGTGCGAGTTACTTGACATTTCTGCACCTCAGTTCCCCATCTGTGAAATGGGGACATAGCATCACTCTATAGGATTGCTGAGGGGGTGACTTGATCAGTGAAGGGCACTAGTGAGTATTTAATAAATATTAACTGTTTTATTATTGGTCTTGGCACGTTTACACTTAAAGCTCACTGTGACTGTAGAAGACAGGTTTTAGTGGAGGAGGAGACATTGTCAGTGGGAGGTAAAGGCCCAGCTGGATCTGACTTCATGGTATTTGCTGTTTTTCCCCCCAGACTTCTTGAAACAACTTGCACACTTGCATCCTTGGCCTTTGAACATCTTGACCCTTCTCCTCTTGTCCTATGGTCACCATCCCTCTATTGGAACCTCTCTTGAGTCTTCAGAAACATCCAAATTGCCAAACCCAGTGGATCCGTTTCAGTCCCCAAATCTAGTGATCTTTATCTTCCCTCTTTTGCCCAGAGCTTCTCCTTCTGTGGCATTCATGAACTTTTTAAGCTGCCCACCATATAGAGGCTTTGCTTTCTTTTTTCCTTCCTTCACTCACTTAAAAGCCAGTTTCCTTTGAATGCCACTGTAGATGAGACATGTAAAACAGCCATATAGAAGCGGACAACAGAATGGAGCTTACTAGACACTAGGGGAGGGGCATGTGGGGAGTTGTTCTGTGGGTATAAAGTTACAGTAATAGAAGAAGAGTAAGTAAGATCTGCAGAACAGCAGAGTGCCTGCAGTCAACAATACGGTATTGTGCTCTGAAGAATTTGTCAAGAGGGTAGAGCTCATATTAAGTGTTCTTATCATGAAAAACAAAAAAAGAGAGATAAGAAACTTTTGGAGGTCATAGATATGTTTATTACCTTGATTGTGGTGATGGTAACATGAGTGTATACGTAAGTCCAAACTCACCAGACCATATACATTAATTATATAATTTTTAATATACATTTAAATACATATTTTTTATTTTTACAAGATTTTTGTACAGCATTTAGACCTCAATAAAGCTGGGAGTAAAAAAACCTTCCATATCTGCTCTTGAGCTGTTTTCATAATTATTTCCTACTCATAAACTCCATGCTGCATTCAAACTAAACTTGTGCATGAAAGACATCCTTCCAGATACCCTCAGTGTCAGGGGAGACTCAAGGGCCTCATTCCCCCAGGGTGTGAGTTTTTTGGTGAGTTACCAGTCCTCCATCTCTAAAGGGAAGGGATGTGGTGGCAAAACTGAGACACCTGTTATGGATTTGACTGCCCCCCCACCCGCCCCAAAACCAAGCCAAGGCTTGTTACCAGGCCCTATGACATCAGAGCAAGGCAGAAGTCAGGCTGCCTGAATGCAGGGACCTCTGGATGCCTCCATACGAGGTCCAACTGAGGCCCCAGTGACTCTCAGGACCTTGAGTGGTGCTGAAGCAGCGGTGATGGTTATGCGTCTTCCACCATGAGGCACAGAGAGATGGGGAAGGAGGGGAAATAGGCAGGCCCTGAAGCTTGACTTTATTCGTTATGTGTATCATCTCTCCCCTACCCCCACTGAAGTGCAGAGTCTATGCAGGCAAGGTTTTTACCTTTGGTTCACTGATTGATCCACAGCACCCTGAACAGGGTCTAGTGAGAACACAATAAACATTTGCTGAATGAATGCATTGAATTCGTCAAATAAATTCTCAGCAGATTTAGATACAGAGACAAATTTCAGCAAATTGAGGTTCTTGGATGGTTCACTTCTGTTTAGTTGAGGTTTTGTATTTTAGCCCTTTGGTCCTGGAATGCCACTCAGGAGAGTACCCAGAAGGAAGAGGAGGCCATTGGCTTTTTCAACGAGGAAGCCTTTGGCTAAATAATACTGGAAAAGCCTCAAAATGTTCATGTTTAGTGTGAACAGCTAGAAGCCATCATCAGGAACTTTGTTTATAAACCTGAGCTTGTTCTTTTAGCATCAAGAGTAGATGAGAAAACTTTACACCCCATTGAGGGACAGGACAAGGAACTTGCAAAGATCTGTAAGTCCTTGGAATCACTCCCAACTTGTCACCTTGGAATCACTCCCAAACTGTCTTTTCCTGTCAAAGTATTGTTTGTTTTGGAGAAGATGGTTATTGAGAAAAAACTGTTAAATCCAATGGCACATGAGATATCTAGATGTTACCCATTGTTGGTGACCAAGAGCACTGCTGTGACCGCAGGCTGGCAGCTGTAAAGGCCACTAACCAGCCTTTCAAGAGGTCCACGCATCATGGAGTGCTGTCCCCGATGGTAATGAGTCCTCATGAGTTTTAGGTTCTTAAGGAGCTCTCAGGGAGTGCTATCCTGTCCTTAACAGGCCCCAGAATATCCATGGGGGCAGCTTGATTTTGTGCTTTGTAGTAGTCCCTGAAGGTTTTCCTTTAGACTGGCTGAGGTGCCTGGCCCCCCCATGGCATGTTCTTGGTGGGGATTCTATGTCACTCTGATCCCACAGTGACGGGTGGCCTGCAGAGTAGTTCTGATCTTCACTCCAATCCTCACCGGGCAGGTGTGGCTCTGAGAAATGTCACTTCCTGGATTGGTCTTCTTTCATTGTTCAAGCCTCTTCTCATTTCCTGAGTCTCTTCCTCCCTGGGCCTCAGTTGGAATATCACTTTCTTGTCTTGGGTGATCTTCAGACTTTCTGTCTACAATTATACAAAAAACAAAGCTCTCTCATTACAGAAGGCATCACTCAGTGGATCAAATAAATAATTTCACCCCAAATTACAGCACGTACCCATCTGTTTTTGACTCACCCATGAAGGAGAATAGCTCTCTCACCACGGCCTTACAAGCTTCCAGTATTATTATTTTTTTATTAGTCTTTGCTGAATTAAAAGACCAACCATGATGGAATTTCATTATGAGTTCAGTTTTATTTCTTCAATTATCCAAGAGATTGAGCAATTTTTCCTACGTTGATTGGTCATTTTCATTTTTTCTTTTGGGATTTATCTTTAACCTCTATGAATTAATGTTTTTGCATTTCCTTTCACCCTTAGAAATGCAAATCTAATTTTTGTTGGCCCTGAGTGAATCCACAAATCAAAACGGACAACAGACCAGCACTAGTATATTTGTGCTGCGTTGCAACAGAATATCATTCTCTTTTTGTTTACTTTTTCACCTTGTGCAGAATTCAACATGGCCTTGAAACTCAACAGGAGTTTGCAAATGGAATATCTGCTATTATTTCATTCCTATATATACATGTGTTTATATAGACACATGTATATATATGTATATACACACATATTCAATCATTTGTGTTTATATATACTGTATATACTGTGTATGTCTATATATTCAATATGTTTATACAGTTGGCCCTTGAACAATGGGAGGGGGTTAGGGGCACCAATCCCCCATGCAGTCAAAAATCCATGTATAACTTCTGACTCCTCAAAAACTTAACTACTAATAGCTTACTGCTGACTGGGAGCCTTACTGATAACAGACCATTGATTAAAACATTGTGCTATATGTATAATATATTGTTATTATCACAAAAAAGTAAGCTAGAGGAAAGAAAATGTTACTAAGAAAATCAAAAGGAAGAGGAATATATTTACTACTCATTAAGTGGAAGTGGATCATCATAAAGGTCTTCCTTCTTGTCTCCATGTTGAGCAGGCTGAGGAGGAGGAGGAAGAGGGGGTTTGATCTTGCCGTCTCAGAGGTGGCAGAGGTGGAAGAAATCAATGCGTACGTGGACTTGGGCTGTTCAAACCCGTGTTGTTCAAGGGTCAACTGTATATTCAATTTATAGCGTGTGTCAGACTTTACGGGGAAGGTTGGGAGCTATAGCTTTAGGAAGAGTTTTCTCAAGTTGAGCCAAAATGAAAGCCTGTGAATCAAAATATATTTTTGCAGTTGCTTCATATACCCCAGAAAATTAGTCTCTGGATTCGGCATGACAGAAAATGGATTGGGCTTTCATGGCAGGCCCTGGTGGGCCTCTTGTCTCCTTGCTCTCGGCAAGCCACTTCTGCTGTCGGATGTAAGGGTGGAAGCCAGTTGTTTTTGGTGCTTAAGTGACGTGCTCCTGCATGTTTCTTCAAAACCCATGACTCTGTATCGGTGCCACTTCGTGAAGTGGGTGAGTGTGGGGGATTTCTCAGCTAAAAAACGAACATGTGATGCGTGCTCTTTTCTTCCACAGAAGTTTGCATCTATTTCTGGGGTTTGCACAGAGGGCTTTCTCTGGGCAGCCAGGGCTTCCCAACACAGGTCTCTTGGAAGAGCTATCTGGGCTTCTTGGGAAGACACTGAAATCTGCAGATTTACAAGGTGCATGCTCTGGTGGCAACACTGCTTTGTTTATCAGACCACAGAGCCAGGGTACTGGGGGTGGAGGGAAATGCAAATCTATTTTATGGTAAAGATGACTTATTCAATAAACCCAGTTTATTAAAGTGCTCACAAGGTTGATGTTCAGTGTTCAAATAGGCCATAGATCTTCCTCTAGCCCACCCTATCTGCTGCCTTATTCTTTCCTACTCTCACCCTTGTGTGTGCGCAAGCGCATTCTCTCTTTCTCTTCTTCCTCCCCCTTTTCTCACTTGTTCTCTCTCCCCTGTCCTCTTATTTGTTCAAGGAAGCATAGGTGGGTGGCTGTCCCAGACCAAGCTCACCTGCCTCTGGCCGTTGCATGCACAACTAGCCACAGGGAATACACACAATCCATCAGAAGTCCTGTCCTTGTCCTAATTATTGATTTAATTTTTCCCTCCAACTTGCACACTTGACGTTACCTCCACTCTCTCCAGCCTAGCTCTTTGACCTTGTCCACAACTCACCTCATGAGCCTGCCACCCCTTCTTCACCCAAGGGTTCTGGCATCAGCCTTCCTGCTAAGGACCTCTGCCGCAAGCCATCCTTCTGGAGTCAGACACCTGCGATCTCCTCTCTGGCTAGCTGACCTTGCTCTTGCACCCTGGATTTGCATATTCCTACTTTCAACTCATTCACTGGTCCAGGTGAGAGATGCTCAAACGCTTGATTTCTGTTCCATGGAACTCATTCCAGGTTGGCCTTTCCTTTGGCTTTTCCTGCAAGACAAGGACATTAGTAGACATACAACCTTTAGAATGAGGAAGGCAATATCCATTTAGGAAACATTCACTTAGTCATACCTTCCTGGATGTTTACTGCACATTGGTGGTGGGCTAGGGGCTGGGGTATCTCTCTGAACTGGTCAGACTGTGCCTGGAGTTGGGGCTCAGCTCCAGGGCCTGCACTTGTGGAGGGGAACTGAGAATGCAGCAGCAGAGAGGATGGAGAGTCATTGAAGACATTTGTAAGCAGGGTCATTAGCTCTGTAGGCCCAGGACCTGTCATTTTCCATCACTGTGCTCCTGGCATCCAGCATAGGCCTGTTCCAGTTGCGGCATGATCGGAGCTTGCTGAGTTGGTGAGTGAATGGACCATGTCATAAGCGTAACAGTTGAAGGACTGGTGGTGTCTAGCCAGTCAAAGAGGAAGACTGGGGGGAATCTAATAGGACATTTGCAGCACTGCCACATCAAATGTTTCTGTGATGCTCAAGGCCTGAACTAGGATTAAAGGGTGGCAGTTATGGAAACAGATTTCAACTTCACATCTGGAACTTATAGTTGTTTAACAAGGAAATGGGCTGAATCCTGGCTGGTGAGCTGCTCCACGCTAGAAATATGCAAGTGGAAGAGAATACATGACCTCTTAATTTTGATGCTGTGGAAGGGAATTCCTACATGTCGCGAATGATGCAATAACCGTTAATAGGATGCCTGTTGTCTGCAAGGGACTATGTCAAGCTCTGGAAAGGAAAGACAATGAAGCCCTTTGTCCTCAAGAAGTGCCCTCGCATGTTCCTTAATTTTGTGGTCACTAGTAAATAGAACATGTACACATGAATCCCACTCTGTAGATGGGGAAACTGAGGTCAGAAAAGCAAAGAGCCTTTCTTTAGTGGCATCTGTCAGGGAGTGCCCGTGGTGTGCCAGGTTCCATGTGAGGGGCTTCCTTGCATTTTCTCATTGAGTCTTCACATCTGCCCTGAGATGAAGACAGGAGTATTGGGATTTTGACCCAGCATCAGACCCCACTCACCAGACTCCCACTGTAGTGCTCTCCCCATTATAACAATTCACAAGGGCAAATTCTAGACACCTGGTCACATAGTGCTGGAGCTTCAGAAGCACAGGGCAGGCGGTGACCAAGAGATTACACAGAGGTGGAGGATGATAGGGAAGGAAATTAATGCTTCCCGAACCTGCTGTGGGCCAGGCAGAGCTTCACCTATAACATCTGATTTTATATGGATGAGATCCATGAAAATTAGACATTTTTATGGCCATTTTACAGGTGATGACCTTTGGGCTCAGAGAAGTTAAATAACTTGGTCAACATCACACAGGTAATGAGAAGTGAAGCTGGAATATTCCTGTTACCATTACCACCATTACTCTTTCTGCTACCACCAGCACTAGTATTTCTACTATTGCCACCATTGCTACTGCTAATACTTCTTGCTTATACCATTGTCACCACTACTGTAATTACTAATTTCACTCCTGTGGCTATTGGTCCTACTGCTATGATTAGTAATGCTACAACTATTTGGTCTTCCTCCTCCTCTTACCGATGACATGAAGCCTGGAGTTAGTGAGTCTGTTCTCTGTATGAGGTCTGGACGAAGCTCTTTCCAGCTCTATCTTATTTAGTTTTTACAAAAACTCTGCAAGATTATGATACACTCTTTATCCAACTGCTGAAGGTCAACCCTACGTGGTGGGGCAAATACAGGCATCCGTGATCTGTAAGAAAAGGGCAGGTGGTGGAAACCAGGGAACTAGAAGCTACTTTCCATGCACCATAAAACATATTCATGTGTTTATCAAGTTCAGGATTAAAAATAAATCAGCCTATTTTCATTGGCTATTTTGCTTAGATTGGTTTCTCCTGAATTCTCCAATAGGAGAAGAAATCACTAAGAAGAGCAGGGCTTAGTTTTGAACACTCACCTGAGTCAGGTGCCATGTACAATGCTCTTCGGATGGTGTCTCTTTTAATCGTGCTGCCCTGGCAGGCGGCAGGTTCTGTCACTCCCATTTTACAGATCTGGAAGCTGAGGCTGAGCATAAAGAAGGAGCTTGTCTGAGGTCACATCTCCAGCCCAACACGGGGCCAGGTATGAGCCGGGTTTTTCTGGACCGGATCTTCAACCCTGACTCCTCCCACTCCAGCACGGGGCATCTGCAGCAGAATTAAAATGTAAATCAAAACATAATTGGCTTTGTGTGCACAGTTTAGATAAGATTTACTTTTGAAGAATGACTTTGTGTTCTAACCCAGCAGGCCCGGCTCCACGCGGCCCACTCACACTTAATAACGGCCAGGGAGTGGAGCCATAAATATTGCAAACGATGCAGCTTGAACGAAACGCCCTATGAACCGTAATAAAACCCCCCGTGATTAATTCCAGAACGCACTCTGTTCATATTAGACCTGCAGTGGCTTCCCTGATGAGATCAATACAGCGTGGCGGAGTGATCCTAATAGAAGTGTTATTATCTTTTAATCTTCGGGAAAATGCCAACTTCTCCAATCCCTCACCAGGCCGCCTGCTTTATTTTCTCCGTGCAACCTTGAAGGCAGTTGTTTTCCCTGAAATGAAGATACATTAGAGTCTTTTCAAGGATTTATCAATAATAGGACCGGGGCTCTCTTTGCAGCGCCCACCGCTAAAAGGCACATTTGTATGCGGCGAGTCAGAACTGGTCCCGGTGACCTTTGCTGTCAGCCGCTATTTTCCCAGCAGACAAATGCCTCTGGAGAGTGAGTGGTGAAGACAGATATTCACGGGAGGGACACAGAGAAGCGAGACAGGGGAGAGAGATACGCCACCAACAAATAACCTAAGGAGGGTTTTAGGAAGCCAGGCATGTCCCTTGTTTAGGACTCGCGCTGCAGAAATGGCCTTCGTGGCCCAGCTGGCAGCTGGTGCCTTATGCTGTTTCTGTAGGTCTCCTGGGATGGAGCGTTGCAGAGCTGGCTGTGAGCCTGGGTGGAAAATGAAATGTCACTGCCCTGGAGCCAGTGTCCAGGTGGGAAGGAAGGAAGACAAGCCCAAGGCCCGCAGGAGGCAGGAGAGCCCAGCATGAGGGGCTTGGCTCATCCTGGTGAGCTCTTCCCCAAGGAGGGAGAGGTCAGACAGCCATGCCTGCTGCAGGTGAAGATGACTAACTCATCAGTGACAATGCTGGGAAAGCCTGGACAGGCTGCCGGCCGCCCGTCCTGAATGTGTCCTAGACCCTCACTTGGCGTGTTCTGTGGGGCTCTAACAGAGGTGCCACACGTGGTCCAGCAGACAGCTTCAAGGAAGCCACCAACAGCCCGGCAGGATGAGGAGGGGTCTCCACATCTTTCTCTGTCCTTTCCTGCTTACAGGAGCACACGCCTCTCTGATTGGCAGCCTTGCAGGTGCCTTGGCCACCATCTGGTGCCACGCTATCTGGTGCAGAAGGGGGAATGGAGGCCCACAGCTGGGAAGTGACTGAGCAGTGGGTCTCATGGCAGGTGATCTGCAGGGCTGTGTCTCCCGGGCTCCTGCCGAGGCTCTGTCTACCTAACATGCTCCATGCTGTCATTCAGGGACCCAGAATCCTCGGATCAGATGGCTCTGCCATTGCTGGAGCTTCAGAGACCCACCTTTTCATCTGCATCCAGCCAGCAAAGGGAGTATGGATTATCTGTGGACAAATATGAAGACCAGGGAGTATATATGAGATGTAGATAGCTTTTGTTCAATTCGATTGGACAGAACTCAGTCATGTGGGCCCACTAGAAGCCAGCTTTTGGAAAGTGTCATCTACCAGCATGCCACAGAGAGAGAGGACACAGAACTCATGAGCAACTAGTCTGTCACTGCTGCAGCACCCTCATCAGTGAGATAGGGGCACAAACAACCCCCTTATTGGGCCATGGCAGGGACTATAAAGAAATGGAATGTATGAGAACTTCTGACAAATAGTAGATGCTAAATAAATGTTGATCCTACTCCCTTGCCTTTGCCAGTGCCTCCTCCCATGGACTAGAGCCTTGAACCAAAGTCTGAGTCTCTCTGCCCTTTGGCAGAGACATGGACAAGGAACCCTCTATATTCTGATCTGGCATTGATGGTGACCTGGCCTTACCCAGCTCAGGGGGGCTGTTGGTGAGACTCTAACCTGCCCCTGTCCCTTCCCTACTTGCTTTGCTTCCCTCCCTGTTTCTCACTGTCCTGAGATGGGTCTGCTATCTGAGCCCGACAGACTCAGCTTTGCCACAGCTGGTATGTTCCAGGAGTCACAGTGAGCTGCTTGGTGTCCCATGGCCTTAAACAAAAAGCACTGACAGCATTTGAGGGCTACCTTTGGTTCCTTCATTTATGACCTTGTGACCTTAGGCAAGTAACCTTGCCTCTTTGAGCCTCATTTGGGTTATACAAACCTTGTAGAAAGAACAACCAACGTATAGGCTGGTAGGAGGAGAAAATAAAGTCATGGTTGTGAAATAGCCAAGCACAGAGCCTAGCTCAGAGCAGGCGCTAGAGGAGGGTTTTGTCTCAACAAGTGGCGAAGCTGCTCATGTTCCTTATGAGGACATCCCTCATTTTCCCCATCCTGGAGGTCACAGTGCTCTGTGGTGACTGATTGATTGTGGAGCAGAATTGATAAGGCAAAGTTGGGGGATGGTGCCCCAAGCCTACCTCTCTCCAGGGCAGTGCTGAAGTGTGTGAGGTTCCAGCACCATCTCCCACTCCTTCCCCACATCTCGGTTGGATCATGTGCTCTTTTGTGCTGGTGCAGACTTGAGCGAGGCCATAGCAGTCCTGGGCTGAGGAAATTCAAGTTCTCGGCTAAGCACAGATCTGTGGGAAGCTTTTGGCTTTCCAGGATGTTACTTCCTTAAACTAATCCTCTGCACCCTGCAGAGCTTTTAACACTAAGCAGATGGGCTCTGAATAAACTCATCAGAGGTAAACGCAAGTAGGACAGGTGAGAAGCAGTGGTGGAGTGGGGGGAGGAATGTAGATTCTTGCCTTGGGATGTAGCTCCTTTCCTGTGTACCTTGGGCCATCTGTTCTTCCTTTATTGAGGTACTTTCACTTTTATGGCACCTTGAGTTTAGGAGAACACTCTCAAAGGAGGCCAGAGCTGTGCCAAGGAGGATGTCAAGCACATTTCCCATTCCTTGCCTTTTAAGCACTTGCCTGTCTTGGTGCCTTGACTGTGCTGTTCACCAGGCTAGTCGTGTCTTGAGCATCGGGCCTCATTCTATCTTATCTTATCTTATCTATGTGCTACGGCAACATCACACTTCTCAGGAAGGCGCTGATGGTCCCTGAGTGAGGGGAGACTGCTATTTTCTCCAGACACCCACATATCTTCCTCTTGTCTACCTTGTGGCAGTGCTTACATTCCCTAGTAGATGTGCTAGTGCACGTCTCCCCCTTCAGCTAACCATAGTAATAATTATAATATTAATAACAGCTAACCTTTATTGACTGATATCTAGGTTCTAGGAAACTTGCTGTTATCATTACAGGTAATCCTCATAATGACGCTTTGGAGCAGGCACCATCAGAATCACCGTGATGCAGATGAGAAACCGCAACATGCAGTTAAAGGTACTTGTTAAAGTTTCTTCAGATAGTGAGTAGTGGCTCCAGGGTTTATCCTAAACTCTTATGACCTCCAAGTCCATGTTCTTGACCACTGTAATTTGTCTTAAGTTGAACTACAGAGTTAATATCTCATAGATAACTGATAGGCCACAGTATCTCAAACAGAATATATAGAAGAGAGAATGGACTTTGGGGATTTTGGGCAATCTACTTGAGCTCTTTGTTCCTCCATTTTTCTTCTACAAGATATAGAGAGCTATATGGACTTCAGGGATGGACATGGTGAGTCTTAACCAGGCCTGGTTAAGCCACTCCAACAGTGTCCCATAGGTAACAGTATTAGCTAGTTATCAGAAAGCCACTCCAACAGTGTCCCATAGGTAACAATATTAGCTAGTTATCAGACACGTGCCTTTGCTACATACTTTTCTGTGTGATTCATATGGATTAGTTCATTTAACCCCTCATAAAAATCCAGTGACTGGGATGGCTATACTAATACCAGACAAATTAGATACTAGTAACAAAAAGACTCTAGTAACAAAAAGTGTTACTACAGTTAACAAAAAGAAAACAAAAAGAAAATTTTTGTAATGATATAAAGATCAATTCATCAGAAAGTTACAAGTATGAATGTAAGCATGTATGCACCTAACAACAGAGCCCCAAAATACGTGAATCAAAGGCTGGCAGAACTGAAGAAATAGACAATTCAAAAATAAAATTTGTAGATGTCAATATCCCACTACAAATAAATAAATAACTGACTCAAATTACTAAAATCATAAATGAAAGCAGAGACATTACTATTGACCTTACAGAAGTAAAAAAAAAAAAAAGAGAGAGAATACTATGAAAAACAGTATGACAATATACCAAGAAATAAAAGAGCTGAACAATATTAAACACAAATTAGACCTCATTGACATTTATAGAACACTCCACCCAACAATGGTAGAATATACATTCTTCTGAAGTACACACGAATCTCCAGAATGTACTGTATTCTAGGCCATAAATCAAGCTTTGAGTAATGTAAAAAGGATTAAAATTGTACATAGTATATTTTTTTGGTCACAATTGAGTGAAGTTGGAAATTAATAACAGAAAGCAATTTTGGAAAGTCGCAAACATGTGGAAATTAAACAACACACTACTAAATAATCAATGCATCAAAGAAGTCACAAAGAAAATTAGAAAATACTTTGAAATAAATGAAAATGAAGACACAACATACCAAAACTTATGGGATGCAGCTAAATCAGTGCCTAGAGGGAAATTTATAGCTGCAAATGTCTATATTAAAAAAGAAGAAAGATTTCAAATCAATACTTAAGACACTGAAAACAGAAGAGTAAACTAAATGCATAGCAAGCAGAGGAAGGAAATTAGAATAGAAATTAATAAAATACAAAATAGTAAAATAGTAGAGAAAAATCAATGAAATCAACTGTTGGTTCTTCAAAATATTAACAAAATTGATGAACCTTTACTAGACTGATTAAGAAAAAAGTAAAATCAGTAATGAAAGAGGAAACATTACTACTGACCTCACAGAAATAAAAAAAATAAAGTATAAGGGAATACTATGAACAGCTGCATGCCAATAAATTAGAAAGTTTAGATGAAATAGAGAAATTTCTATAAAGATACAGACTGCTTAAACTGCCTCAAGAAGAAATAGAAAGATCTGAATAGATCTTTAACAAGAGATTGAATTAATAATCAAAATATTTCCCACAAAGAAATGCCCATGATCAGATGGCTTCACTGGTCAATTCTACCAGACATTTAATGAAGAATTAATACCAATTATCCACAATTTTTTTCCAAAAGATAGAAGAGTATCACACACTTCCCAACTCATTCTATGAGGTCAGCATTGTTCTGATACCAAAACCAGATAGAGATATTGCTGGAAAATAACACTACAGACCAACATCTCTTATGATATATATGCAAAAATCCTGAACAAAATATTATCAAATCAAATACAACAATATTTAGAAAGGATTATACACCATGACCAAATGGGAATGCAAGATTGGTTTAACATTAAAAAATTAATATTATATGCTAACTCAATAGACTAAAGGAAAGAAACCACATAATCATCTCAAAAGATGCAGAAAAAACAACAAAAATTCAACACCGTTTAATGATAACAGCACTCAACAAACTAGGAATAGTAGACAACTTTCTCAACTCAATAAAGAACATCTTATAAAACCCACATCTAACATCATACTTAATGGTGAAAGACTGAATGCTTTCTTCCTAAAAGCTGGGACAAGAAAAGAATGTCTGCTCTGACCACTCTCATACAACATTGGTACTTAAGCAACCAATTCCATTTCAAATAGTATCAAAAAGAATAAAATCCTGAAAAAAATTAACAAATTAAGTTCAAAATGTATACTCTGAAAAACAAAATATTGTTGAACAAACGGAGAGATAGCTTGTCAGCAAGGATTGGAAGACTTGATATTGTTAATATGACAACACTGCCCTAAGTAATCTACAGATTCAACGCAATCTGTATCAAAATCCCAGCTGCCTTCTGTAAAGAAATTGACAAACTATCCTAAAATTCATATGGAATTTCAAGGGACCCAGAATCACCAGAAGAACCTTGAATAAGAACAAAGTTGTAGGACTCACACTTTCCATTTTCAAATCTTACTATTATGCAAAGCTATGGTAATAAAGAGAGTATGGAACTGGCATGATGATAGAGATATAGATCAATGGAATAGAACTGAAAGTCCAGAATATACTGTCAAATTTATGGTCAATTGGTTTCAATTCAACAAAGATGTATTGAGCACCTAATCTGTAAGGTCATGTGCAGACTTCATCTCTGAGATGTGACTCAATAAAGTAGGGTTGGCATTCAGGGATCCACTTATGTCTGCTTGCTGGGTGATTCTGCAGCTCAGCCAGGATGGGAGACCTTGGTTGTGGAAGGCATTTAAGGGTTGTGTATTTGTTGAATTAAAGGGTGGACAAGTGCACAGTTGAAATTCTGCTGGGACCCATGGTAAGTCTTCAAGACCATGCCTTGATCAGGAGTCATGCTGGCTGAGAAAGCTTGAGTCTTCATTGGCATACAAAGCTGATGTGTGACAGTGGAGAGTGTTTGTTTATGAGCCCAGAGGAAGGAGACCATTTCTAGGCCCAACCTTTTGACTTTTGAAAGCAACACCTGGACAGAAGTGCCAGTATTAGTTGGTGTTCAGTGGTGACAGGCAGTGATCAAAGTGTTCCAGTGGCAGCTGAACCATTTAAAGAGTCAACATTAGCTCAACATCAGTATTAATCAGAGATCGGTCGCACTTTGGTGTGACAGACACAAAATACTCCTTCATGTGCCCTATACTCTGAGATCCTTATTAAAAGAAAACCAAGTCTAGACAAGTCTAACACCTGTGACGCTATTAAATTGCCACACACATGCATTGCTTGACGATAGGGATATGCGCTGAGAAATGAATCGTTAGGCAATTTTGTCATTGTGCCGAGATCACAGAGTGTACTTACACAAACCTGGAGGGCATAGCCTACTCCACACCTAGGCTATGTGGCATAGCCTATTGCTCCTAGGCGGCAAACCTATACAGCATGGTACTGTAGGCAATTGGAATACAGTGGTAAGTACTTATGTATCTAAACATAGAAAGGGTACAGTAAAAATATAGTATAAAAGATAAAAAATGGCACACCTGTATAAGGCACTTACCGTGAATCAAACTTGAAAAACTGGAAGTTGCTCCAGGTGAGTCAGTGAGTGATCAGGGAGTGAATGTGAAGGCCTAGGACATTACTGTGCACTATGGTAGACTTTATAAACACTGTACACTTAGGCTCCACTACATTTATAAAAATCTATTTTTCTTCAATAACCAATTAACCTTAGCTTACTATAACTTTTTTACTTTATAAACTTTCCTTTTTAAAAACTTTTTGACTCTTTTGTAATGACAATTAGCTTAAAACACAAACACACTGTACAGCTATACAAACACATTTTCTTTGTATCCTTATGTTGTAAGCTTTTTTTCTATTTTTAAATTATAATTTTTTTCTTTCTTTCTTTACTTTCTAAACGTCTTTGCTAAAAACTAAGATGCACATCAGCCTAGGCCTGTGTGGGGTCAGGAGCCTTAAGACATCACCAGGTGATAGAAATTTTTCAGCTCCGTTATAATCCTATGGGACCACTATCTTATATACAGTTCATTGTTGACCGAAATGTCATTGTGTGGCTCATGAGTGTACTGTTAAATGCAGTTCCAAAGGCCTTCAGAGTCCCTCAGAGGTGGCTGTGGTCTAGATTAGGAGGCAGCATGAGATGGGGATTAGGAACAACGGCTCTAGAATCAGAAGGGCTTGATGCACATTTTGGCTTGAGCATTTCAGAAGTGGTGTGGCCATTGGTAAGTCATTCAATCCTGAGCTTCTGTTATCTTGGCTGTCAAGTGAAGGGTAATAAGAATATCTTTGTCAATTATCTAGAGGATTAAATGAAATAACACCTGGTGAGTCCTCATGCTTAGGAAAACCAGTGTTTGAAAAATGTGAGCTGTTGTGATGGACATGACAGTGAAGCCTCACCAGGTCACTGTCGCCAAGGATGGTCAGTATCCGTCATTGAGGATGCTGGGATGCAGGGGGCGTTCTCTGCATGCTCTCAGTGGAACAGTTGTTTGAACATGGTTGCTCTGACCTCCCGCCACTCTTCACGCCCTGCCACCCCGACATCACAGAGGGGGATTGAGGCATCGTGTGTGAGCACAGCCCAGCACTGGTGAAGGACTTAATTAGACAGTCTTCCATTCCAATCACCTGCCTCTTTCCCAGGAGCCTCTGTTCTCTGGATGGAACTTGTCTGTGGGTGAGCCAGGAGGAATCTTGGCCAAGTTCTGGATGATGGAATTCATAATTGCCTGCAGCTTACAATGTGGGTGGATAATTCTTCATTAGCCAACATCATCCATTCTAATGGGAAGAAGGTGAGCTGGAAATGCCACCAACCAGCGCTGTTCGGGATGCCAGCTTCTTTGTGTACGGCACAATGGTCTTGGTTTCTTTCTGGTTCATTGTCCACCACGTGCAGGCCAGGTGGCTTCAGTTGTCCACTCTCATCACTGTCAGGGTCCTGCTGCACTTAGCAGTTTGTGTCCTGGTGCTTGAAAGAGAACAGTTTTTACTCCAGGCCCTGCAATTCAGACTTGGACAGCAGGGATGTACCCTGGAAATATCAAATCATCATTACTCATTTTTGCAAATGAATAAACTGGAGCTTCAAAAAGCAACTTGTTCAAGGTCACACGGTGAGTGGGAGGCAGGATTTGGATGCAGCCCATGCTCCTGGCTGCAGTGCTACGTGGCCTGTGGGAAGAGGGAAAATGGGCTCTTTGACAAACTTCCACCACCCCTGTCCTCAGGACTCACTCTCAGCTCCCTGCTATTGGTTTGGGGTGGGGCTGGGCACACAGAAAGAGAAAGCAAGAGAGAGACTCTTTCCCACATACTTTGGGGACTCTGATCTCAGGCTGATGAAGAATGTGTGTTCTCCAAGGCAAGGGGACAAGAGCCTTCCTGGCAGAGTCAACAGCTTGCTGGGATAGCCAAAGGCAGTCATGGCATGTTGTTCCAATGTGTTCTTCCCAGATACTTGGTGATGCCCACTCTGTGTGGTGGTTCTGGGGCTGGGGTCCTCGGACCCAAGCAGGGCCCAGTCCCTGTCCAGAAGGTCTCAGAGCCCAGGGACACCTGGACTAGCCCAGCCCTGACCCTAATGTGCCCCACAGATCCTGCCCTTGGTGTTGCCTCATGCTAATGACCTTGTGAACCTCAGCTGCTCAAATCTTTCCAACTCCTGCAAGGACTGAGTGACAATCTTGGTGCCAGTTGGCAGGAATGCAGAGGAGGAGATGCTGCTGGGACCTGGAGTGTCCTGGGAAAGGTGATGACTGCCAGGGGCCCTGTGGGGCTGTGGGCAAGGTGCATCTATGACTGATGACTATTCATGGCCCTCTGGTGTGATGAGCTATGGTTTTTAGAAGACACTTGGGCAGAGAGGTGCTTAATAAATATTAGTGGAATGAATTAATTGGATGAATAAAGAGAATGGCAAGGGAAGGAGAGAAGGGTTTGTAAATGAATGAAAACTTCAAATGGTGATAAAATAGTCACCATTAGCTGGGCACTTACTGCATGCCCAAGACTTTACTTCTATTATTTCATTTAACCTTCCCATCAACCATGTAGGTGGGTATTTTTATACATGTTTTATAGGAGAAGAAAGTAAAGCCAGCCAGATATGTTAAGAGACTACTCCAAGGTCACACAGCAAGGGCATGAGCAAACCGGGATTCAGTTCTTGGATCTAGCTCCGAGTCTGTGTTCTTTGCAGACAAGTTTTCTTTCTTCTCCATTATGACTCAGGAGAAAAGTCAATTTTCAGTGGTCGTGGCTGTTTGCTGAAAAGAGCAATTCCCTGTCCTCCATCTCCAATTTTCTTCCAACTAATTGCAAATTAGTGGTAATTTTCAAATGAAAGGAGGGATCCTGCATGCCATCCATTTGTGCTTACCCAGCAAGACCCCGGCCTGTGACAGCCCCGTTGCCATGGCAACCCTGCATCCAGGCCTTCCCGGGATCTTTGACAGCGTTGCCCCAGACGCCGGAGGTGGGGCTGCCTACCCCCTGGGTTAGCCTCTCTCCTTCCCTCTAATGTCCCAGAATTTCGGTGTTTAACAAAGCTCCTCTCTTCCTACTAACTGCTCACTTTGATTCCTATGGGAAGCTCAGAATGAAAACAATAACAATAAAAATAAAAAGAAGAAAATAACAAAAGAAACTTAGTGATGTGAACTGGAGACTGATGAAAAACTGCCTCCTCCACACTCTAAAACAGGATGAATTCATTACCCCTTCTCAATTTAACTGCTGCGGTTGGGGGTTCTCTGCTCCAAGACCCTGTGGATGCAGACAGACAGTCCGACCCGCAACAGCGCTGGCAAGTCTGGTGGATGGAAGAGGCTCCATGGCAGAACATCCTCTCGCCGCAACCCCAGCCCAGAAAGGCCTCCCCAGCAGGGCTCCCCCAACCCAGGAGGCAGAGGATCTTTGCAGAGCACTGCATTATTTATTCGTTTGTGGCGGTGTGTGTTCTCAGTCCATAATGGACATTTGCTGATGACCTACTCTGTAGCGGGCTCTGAGGATAAAACTGGGAAGGGTTCCTGTCCCCTGCTGTTCAGTGGCTGTTGAGCAGTGAGGGAGACGGATGCCTAGTGCTGTCCTGTCCAGTGTTGGCTGTGGCATAGGAGTTGGGTCAGCACAATCTGCTGCATTTGCAGATGTAGGCACGGAATCTGGAGAGGAATTAGCAAATTGCTGGAAAGATAAAGTAGGAAGAAGCAAATCCTAGGCTGAGAGAATAGTGAATGTAAAAGCATGGAAGTGAGACGTAGCTTATCTTATCTTGGTGACTCTCAGTGGTACATATGACTAGGGTATAGGCACCTGGGGGAGGGGCTTTGGGGGTGGAGTATGACAGCCATCAAATAATTTTTTTTTAATTATAATGAAAATAAATCAAGCACTCAGGATCCTGGGTTTGGATGGGTTGGGAGACAAGCCTCTATAAGATCTTTAGAGTGCACAAATAATGACAGGTGACAGTGATTGGCATCAGTGTCATCTTATCTCAACATGACCAGAAACTCACCCAGAAGGGCAGAGTCAGGACCACGAAGTTCTTGGTTTGGGGGCTGCAGGGAAGATTGGCGGCTCACCTTGCCTCGTCGTTAGTGTCAGTTTCAGGGAGCCTCTCCCATAGAGATGGAGCACTGATTAACAGGGAGACCCAGTGGATTTGCAGGGAATCCAAGCACTGCCTATCTGTTTTAGGGGCTAAGAAAGGATTTGCCCTTGTAGGAGAAGGAGTTTTCCTTCTATCTCTGCCAAGGTGATGTGAATAGTGATTGAACCATGACAAGAGAGACAGGAACACTGACAAGGTACCATGAACCCCTAGACACCCCTAAAGCTTAAACCATGCCAGTGAGAGGGAGAGATGGCTGAGAACACTCTGACTACAGCTGTCTCTGCTAGGCAGTGCCTCTTGGGCCATGGCCATGCATGGGCCCTGTCCCCCACCCCTGTGTCAGCCACACCACTGCCACTGGTCTCCAGCCACCCTGCCTGCAGTTCCACTCTACCCTTCTCAGCTCTGCATCATTAAAAATATATTAATTGAACAGTTTTTGACAAAAGTATGATCTTGTAGCCTAAATTCCAATAAGACATAGAACATTCCCATCTCCCAGAAAGTTCCTCCTGCCCCTTCCTAGTCAATCTGTGCTCCCCATAGGCAACCACGGTTCTGATGATGTTTTTGAAGGGGGGTGGCAGGTAAGAGGGATGCAGGAAGCAGCACCTCCAAGACAGTCTACACATCCCCAGGCCAGCGCTCTGGACCATGGACATCTCTCTGTTCCTTCTCTGTAGAATGTAGATCATGCAGTTGCACCTCTCTCCGGGAGCTAAAGTGAGATGAGTCTCCATACAGTAACGGCTCTACAAAAACATTTCAGCGATGCCTATGTGCTTTGACAATCCTCCCCCTCTCATGGTTTAGATTCTCAGGCTAGCAAGGCATGATGACCTGAAACCTGAAACTTTTAACTCTCATACTTAACCTTTCTGAGCTGTTTCCCATAAATGGCGGCGTTTCTGGAAGACAAGAATCAGAGATTCTGAAGGTGCCCGGGCAGACTCCCCATGGCCCGCAACCTGCCCCAATGCACATGGCCCCTGTTAATTACACTACAACCTGCCCCAGGGCACGTCGACCCTCTGTACAAAGCCCGTGATCTCCATTAGTTGGAAAGATGGATTTGAAGCTGATTCCCCATTCTCCTGCCAGATGTCTTTCATGTTAAAAAAGTCCTTTCTTTCTTGACAAACTTCCTTGTCTCAATAATTAGCTTTTTGTGTGGTGAGCAGCTGGACCTAGGCTGAAACCCCCTTGTGGTTTTGATAACAGGGCAAGGATGACTGACACTTAGGAAGTGCTCAGCCTTCCTTTTTGGTACAACAGGTTGAGGGAGCACAGAGATGTGTGCTAGTGGCTTAAGAGAAGATCTTAAACTGCAGAGGAGATCATGTCAGCTGTCTCCTCCTCTTCTGCAAGGACAGCAATCACCCTAGCTGACATTTATTGGGGACTTAATAGGCAATGGACACTACTTTGAGTGCTTTATATACATATCTCCTTTAAATTCTCACAGTTCTGACAATATATGAGTGGCTGGAACACAGAGAAGTTGCCACTTGTCAGCGATCACACAAGCTGCTGGTGGCTGAGTAGGGTTCTGTCCTGGGAGATCTGCCTCATGAACCTGGCTTTTTGCCACTGGCCATACTGGGGGACATTTCTCATCCATTTCTCATCCATTTCTCCCATGTCTCAAATCCGAGTAGCTTGAAATAAGGTATGGGTTACCCAGGAAATGGATCAACTCATCAGAACATAGATTCTCTGCCTCAAAATATTCTTAACAATCAGAGGTCTGAACTTGGTTCTTTTGAGTAACAAGGGAGAAGAAAAGAGTCTGGGATGAGATTTGTAGCCAAGCAATCAGCTGGAACAAATCTTTCTTCACAAATGGGGTTTACACTTAAGGAGAAGAACAGTACACATGCTGAATAGCCACATTTGGGATTAATCAGAGACAAAGTGTTCTTTGAGCATGACATTCAGGGTACTTGTCTCGTATTTGCATTTGTTAAAAAATAGGATCAGGTTTTGCTAAAAGCAGATGACATTTGCAGTCTATGAAGTGTTAGATGGGGCAAGTATTTTCCTGAATATTCCAGTGTCTGATTTAGCGTGGCTCTGGATGCACTGCTGGAGGGAGGATCAGGCAGGTGGTACTCTGGTGTTTCCAGTCTTTGTCCCATTCAGGGGGCCTCCCAAGGCGGTGGTAGGTGCTGGCCCCTTCCTGCCTTCTGAATGGGGGTTTTCTTACCTGAGCTGGGTGTTTTTTCACCTGATCTGAGATCTTTATACCCACTGGGAATCTTTATCCTGGAGGCACAGACCAGGGACTTGCCACCAGACTTTGGGAGTCATATGTCCTCACAGGTTCACCCCAAATGCATTAGTGTATAATTAAAGACCTTTTTTTCCTTATTTATACTTTTTGAGTTTAACTCCTTGGAATCTCACTTATTTCGCCAGTTCAATGGGGATAACAGTGAAATCAACAGAATTACTGCAGGAAGTAGATGATGTGGCTTCAGCACATCCCTAGCAAAGGACCTGGCATGAAACAAACCTTCAGCTCATGTCTGCCTCTCCCCTGTTAACGATTCCGTTTGTGTGAAGCAAGAGAGAAGGTTCCTTCATTTTTTTCCCCCTTGCTTAACCTCCAATACCAGTCTCCGGGGGGTGGGAGAGGTCCAGTTAACTTCCTATTTTTTTCCCCAATATCATACTTCTCTTCTAATCTACCAACTTCCTAAACAATAAACTTGATACATAATAAAGTTCCTAAGGAGTAGATTTCCAATAATCAAGATAATGCTAGTCATTATTGTTAATGACATATCAAAAATAATATCAAAGCCCCCATTTATTTCACGTCTACCAGGTGCTGGGTACTACGGTAAATGCTACATTTCTGGAATACAGATGATAATGAATAGACACTTACCAAACGAATGAATGAAACACAAGTGGTGCGCAAGGAAGCTCATTTTACAGATGAGGAAACAGAGGCTCCTAAAGGTTAAGTGAGTTCCAAGTGAGGAATATCGCAGAGTTAGCATTTGAAACCCAGCCCATGCGTGTTCACAGCCTTTAAGGGAGTCTGACCACACAACCCTCAACTCCCTAGCCCTTGGAAAAGGTCTGCTTTTGAAAGGGTTTCCCTTGATTTGTAATTTATTTGCGGATCCCAGCCTGCGGGATTGATTCTGAATTTATGATGCGTGCTCAGGTCTTCCGTGACTTCTGCTCCTGGAATTTCATTAGGCCGACCTGTAATTGTTGTGGTAAATGTTTACACATCTATAAATTATTATTAGGCAAGTGGGGCAAGGTCAACCTTTATCTTTCAAGGCGCCCGGAACGGACTCTGGAGATTTCCCAGCAGACAAAAGGGTTGAGATCTGATTAATTACGGACTGTGTTGGTGTCGTATTGACAACACTATTTCTTGCTGTTAATTTTGAAGTTCCCTAATGGGTCATCCTTCCTGGGCATGAAAAATTATCACCTTTTTACTGATTGTTTTGCAAGTGATTCAATTTTAAATCACTAATGACTATTGGTGGCTGATGTTTTTGCTCAGGAAGCAAAGCCCAAGATACTTTTGGGGTCTCAGGCTGAACTTTATTTTACCGTATTTCCTGCTATCTGTTTAGGCTAATACCTTTATTTCTAATTCACGGCATCATATACTAATTAAAGAAAAAAAGCTGCAGTAATAACATTAATGGAACACTTATGAATGGAAAAGAACTAACATAACTAAATACTCAGTATGTGTTGGTCACTTTTGTGTATTATGTTATCTGATGCAACAACTACATGAGGTAGGTTTTATTGTCTTTAATTCTGAGTTGGTGAAACTGGGATTCAGAGTTTAAATCACTTCGCCAAGGTTCTATGTCTAGGATAATGTCAGGTAAGGTCTATGAGACTACAAACCTAGTTCTTTCTTCTATACATTTTGGCTTAGCACCAATAGTCTTCTATCCAGGTTCTGAGAACCAGGCTGAAAGGTTTAAAAAAAAGTAGTTGTATTTCTATTCTACTGAGTTTTGGGACCATACTGTCAGCTTGCACAATACCCTTGTTGGTAGCAAAATTACCAGCTGTAATAGAGCCTTAACCTCAACCTTAATATACCTTCCCTCTGTTTCTGGGATATAGGAAAGAGCTGTGGGAACTTTGTAACCTCTGGAAATACTCAAAGATTATCCTCTCAATATTAACCTCCTCAAATTTCCATTTTTTTTCCAATCCCCTTTTTATTTTTACTCCTAACCTGAAACTTCCTGGAGGTCAGGTACTATTTCTTTTTCATCTCTGAAGCCTCAGCAGACAATGAAATAGCTGGCATACAGTTAGGTGTGTTATGGTCTCCAGAGAAGCAGAATTAATTGGGTATATATATATATATATATATATATATATATATATATATGTAAAACAAATTTTCCCCAAGGGACTGGTGCACATGAATGTGGAAGTGAGAAACCCCACAATCTGCTGTCTGCAAGCTGGGGGCCCAGGAAAGCTCCAGTCCAAACCTGAAAGCCCAAGAACAAGGAGCTCTGATGTTCGAGGGCAGGAGAGGATGGATGTCCCAGCTCAGCCCGAGACAGAGCAAGTTTGCCCTTCTCCGTCTTTGTGTCCTATGTAGGCTCTCAATGGATTGGATGATGCTCACCAAATTTGTGAGGTTGATCTTACTCAGTCTATCGAGTCAAATGCTAATCCTCTCCAGAAACAGCCTCACAGACACACTCAGGGATAATGTTTTCCCAGCTCTCTGGAAATCCCTTCGCCCAGTCAAGCTGACACATAAAATTAACCATCACAGTGGGTTCTTAACAAAATCTGCTGAAGGAATACATGAATGTGAGATTCCCTATCTCCACCCTAAGGAAGTTTATAAATACAGCTATGCCAGAATGTAATATGCTGTGTGCATATATATAAATATATACATATATATCTTCTATGTTTCTAAATTCTCTTCATTTCCTTTTTAGATAATTTTAGCACTGATAGGAAGAAAGAAGTGGGTAAGGGGAAGGCTCTGCCCTATGGAAAACTAAATTGGAAGCCAGTCTTTTCCAAAGCTGTAAAGAGAGTTGAATAGAACTCCTGACGACTATAGCCTCAAAGTCTGTAATTCAAAACCAAAGTACCCCTCTGTACTTTGGGAAAGTCTGGGAGAGGCTCCCCTGGCTCCGTTAGTTAGACTGGGGATGTTCAGTCTCCAGAGGATAATTACTGGCATTTAAGTTTTTCTCTCTGGAACCACGGAGGCAAGCTCTTTCTACCGCTCTGCCTGCCTCCTGGGGCCTCTGCCTTATTATTGAGGGAATTGCACATTCGGGCTCATTATTCTGGCCTCCTTTTTCCTCTTCCTGCCTACTCCTCTTTCTCCAGGTTACCTCTTAAAAATGTAAACGCCCTTTAGAACTCAAATGTAAGGATTCCATCAGCAAATGAACACTCAGGTTCAACTCCCCGTCCCTGATTACCCACTGTGTACAGAATCTTTCCTATTGAATCTCCCAGCCAAGAAATTTCACTCAATCCAGCCCCTACTGTAGGTGCATTTCTTTGTCAAACGCTGTTGGGGTCAGCAGTGAATGAATGGCCTGGAGTCGGCCCTCAAGAGCATGTGGTCTGATGGGGATGGGGGTCAGCAGGATCTTCTAGAAATGGTGAAGGCCTAGGCGATGTTGCGAGACTATAGAACACCCTTTGGGGCCCTCTCATATAACTTCCGGAATAAGCCAGGGTCCTCCCCTTTAAGGAAGATATAATCTCAGCATGTTCGTGAAAACTAACAACACTGAATTGTTTATCAAGACCTTTCTTGGACACCTTTCTGTTTGTTTTCTATAACAACATCTCATTTGATTAAACAAAAGATCCTATTTAGAACCCATCCTGGAACAGGCTGCTTGACTTGCAGACCCTGATCACCAGCATTTTGACTCAAAATGCCCAAACTGTCTACCTGCCGCAGAAATACCTAGAAGTGTTCATTAATTAGGATCATGTAAAAGCAATGGAAATATTAGTTGAGAGTATTCAAATGACTTTATGAAATTTTCCAAAAAATTAAATATATCCATCTGTCTGTCTGGTCAATTGTAATAACTACAAATAGGTTGAATGTGGATCTGGTTTCTCGAACAATCCCTTCTCTTTAGACCTTGGGGCCACCTTCCTGAAGAGTGGCAATGAGACTGTCCAGGTACTCAGGGGATCCACAACTTTACCCCATCACATCATTCTTTGTTGTCTGTTGGGCCCTGGCTGCTTCCTACAACTAATGGCAAGACATAGAGTGGTGGAGGTTAAAATAGAAGACTAAAGTGAGATTTGCATTTTTATCCACAGGCTGTAGGTGTCCACATTGTCCTTGGTATCCTGGATGACTGAAAACCTAGTGTGCCATGATCTAGGCTCAGTTTCCCCACATGTTCTTTTCTTGGCTCAGTTTCCCCACATGTTCTAGAGCAAGCTCCGTTCCTCAGCTCCCTCCTCTGGACCTTAGAGCTTTCATTCTTAGATATCCTCTGAGTTCTCAATGCTATGACATTTTGAGAGATTCAACCAACTCCACCTCAGAGATGGATGAACCTTTTGAGAGACATTTAGAACAACCCTCCATAAAGATTTTAAAACATGGGAGCAAATTCTTTAACATCCTTCTATCCAGAGATGAGGTCTATGTCTTCGACCCTTGAATCTGGGTGATTTTCTGACTACTTCAGCCAACAAAATACGGTGAAAGTGACACTACATGACTTCCAAAGCTAGATCACAAAGGCCATGCAGCTCCTACCTGCTTTGCTGGAATATTCTGTCTGGGAGCTCTGAGACCACCATGCTGGAGTAGATACCTGCTCCAAAGGCCGAGCCAGCCTTCTAGATATGTCCATCACGGTGCTGGCATGTTAATGAAGAAGCCTTCAGATAGTTCCACCTCTCAGATATTCAAGTCACTCCTGGCCATTTGAGTCTTCCCAGCAGGGGTCCTAGGCATTACAGAGCAGAAACATGCCAGACGTTATGTGCCCTGTCTGAATTCTTTACCCTGAAAATCTCTTTTGCTGACACCTTCTTTTCTTTGCTGTGTTCCTCTTTGTGCTTCTGCGTCCCCGCCCCTTGTGTGAAGTGCTGCATATGGAATGCCTTGCAGAAGAGTCCCTCCCACTAGTGTGCTCCCATTTAACAGATGAGAAACGGGAGGCTTGGAGGAGTTGAGTCACTTGCCAGGATTTGGACTCCTGCACAACTCACACACTTAACCGCTCTGCTACCTGCTTCTCAGAAAGACTCCAATCTGGGAGTCTGTGCGTACTGGTTAGGGGTGAGATCTTGAGCAAACTGTACCATCTGATCTCAGTTTCCCCATCTGTCACTGGGGGGTAAAGCTTTCTCTCCTGCAAGCATCAAAGCTCTTCTGAAGGTCCTCCTGATGCCCCATTTGTGCAAAGGCATCTATAACCTTTTGGACTTTGTGCACTTTCCAGGCAGCACCTTGAGACTTTCTTCCTTAGATGCCATTATATTTTGAGATGCATAGTTTTCATGTTTCAAAAAGAAGTTAAAAACCTTTTTGATTCAACACTGAGCAGACCTCTTTCTTTTTGTATTTGACAAATGCCCGAAGCAGTCAGTTTGTGTGAATCTTAATCCCAAAGTAACCACTGCCTCATTGCAATGACAGTGGCTCGCGTCTCAGAGGTCAGGCCAATCAGAGCAGTGAGCCCAGAATGTACCGGACTGCAGCTTGGTGGTAATTATTTCTTCTTTTCTTTCAGTAGATTCCTATTAGTCAGTGAGAGGTTTGCATTTGCAGAGGGCTTTGTGCTGTGCATATAACTCAGCTCACATCCTGTGCCCCAGGTCCAAAGTCGAGTGCAGCCACCAAGCACATCACTACCTTGAGCTCCTCCTTGTGCTCCCGCCAGCCAGTCACCAAGCTCTTGTCATTCTTTACAGGATCTCTTTAACCTGTAGACTTCCTGCCTCCACTGCCCCTGAGTTATTCTTGCTGCCTTCCTTTGTTTGGTCCCTGGTCTGCTTTTACCTGCCATGTCCTCTCAGCTTCCCAACTGGCCCAATAGCCAGCCACCTCTTGTGCCCCACGGATCCACTGTCCACAGCACGGCAAATGCCAATGCCCACCTCCCACCCAGGCGGTAGTGGGGATTCCTTGATGTGGTCGAAGGAATGTGGGGAAGGGATCAGAGCCACTGCCTGCTCTGTGATCATCTCCTGTGTTTGTGCCTCCCCTAGAGTGCAAGCTTCTCGAGGACAGGAATGCTCTGTTATGTATCTTTGTAATCCTAACAGCCCACATGGGGCTGATGCACTGTGAGTGGAGGAGGAGCAGGTAGGCTGCGAAGAGAAACCTTGGAGATCACAGGAAATGGATAAAAGATGCTCCTAGGTGTGAATTCAAGGAAAGATGCCGGACGCACAGCTATCCCAGCTGAAGAGGTCATGGCTCCCCAGGAGAGATGAATGCAGAGGGTAGTCTGATGACAGAGATCTGTCAGACTGGGTGATGTGGTCAACAGACAGGCGGAGAGGCAGATAGGAAGGCGTGAGCCAGGGAAACTGACTCGAAGACCTTGGTTTTAATCATGTTTCTGCTCCTCATTGCTCTGTGATCTGGGAAGTTTCTTTAATCTTCATGAGCCTCCATTTCTCAATCTGTTGAAAGGGATTGAACCATATGGAGAAGGGAGAACACTTCCTCCTTTGACAGGGTAGACTTCCCCAGAGAGGAGTGGTCTAGGAAAAGAGTGTGGTGTCTGATGTCAGAAGGGCCCGTGTTTGAATCCCAGTTCTGCCTCATACTATCTGTGTGAACTTGGGCAAGTTCTTAATGTCTGGAAGTTCCGCCTTCTGTAAGATGGGTATCATCAACCTCACATGGGTTTCAAGAAGACAAAACAGGGTGTGTATAAAGAAGGTAGCACATTGTATGTAGGTGGTCTCTGAAAGATAGTTACTTTTACTCTCTTTGGGCAAATCCAAATTTCCCTTTTGGCAACCTCACTCCCCGCACCTCCCACCCTGGGCTCTGCATCCACCCTACCCGCCCTTCTCCAAGCCCACTCTGCTTACTGACCAGTCTTTTCCTCCCTGATCTTTCCTGGCACTGCAAACTGCCTTCACTCTCTCTTCTCCTAAAAAGTGATTTTACCTCCTTGGCTTTGTGTGAGCTCTTGACATATGTTAATGTTTGGAATATCAGCCTGGAACAGAGCAGGGAGCCCTTCCAAACATGAGCCCAGAGGCAACGAATAAATCACTTTACAGGGATGGTGCCGTTTGTTGCAAGTTAAAACTTAACAAAGAAAACAGTACCCTTTTGTGGTGATGCCCTGGAAGCTGTGGGTGTCCTCACCTCTGGGTCAGGACTCTACTTGTTTTATAGCCAGGAAGGCAACCCTGATCATAGGTACCATGTACCTATGCACTTGGCATTGTACAAGACCTTTAACTCACATATTACAGATGAGAGATGGTGCTTTAGCAAGGTTAATGAATGTGTCCAAACTCACCTATAAAGTAAATAGTTGAAGTCAAATTTGAAAGCAGACCTGTTAGATTCCAAAGTCTGTGTGTTAACCACTCAACTTCATGGCATCTTAGTATGTAAAAGTTGGGAATAACCAAGTTTTTTTTAGAGAAAGGAGATCATTTTGGAACATTTCTTCTGGGTGTGCCATGGGGATGCCATGGGTTGCTGATAGGAGGCAGTGACAATAGCAACAGGGGACCAAGTAGAAGGCTGCTGTGATTGGCCAGGTAGAGGCAGGGAGCCCAGGAGGCTTCCACAGCCCAGGCAGGAGGAGGTTTCTCAGGTAACCAGATGTCCAGGGCTTCCCACAGGTGCACTAGCAGCAGGTCTCTGGCAGTAGGAGGACTGACTACAGGTCCTCTCCGTGTCCACTGTAGGTTTGTGCCCCATCATTCATGGTGATCTCTGTGACTTGCTATCTCTACCTGTAGCACAAGGTGGTAGATTGTTGACCATAAAAACTCCTCCCAACCCTTTGCGATGTGACTTTGTGTTTCCTCCAATTAAACAGTGGAGTCTCTTTCTTCACCCCTTGAATCTGGATTTAGTTTAGCCCATGGGACATCAGAAAATGTGATGCCCTGGGTTTCGAGCCCAGGAGGGACCAGGTGACATCTGTTTGGAGGAAGAACCCTCTGGTGGCAGCACCGTTGCATACTTCTGAATCTGCCAGCCAATGCAGTGAAAAATAAGCCAAGCTACTCAAGGAATTAAATTAGCTAGTTCCTAAGTTTCCAGAAGAATTGAAAGATTGATGACTGTTTAAGGTGGTCAGCCTACCTCTGGCTCTGCTGTTACCTGCCACCCTCCCCATGAGCTGTGACCCTGGTGAAGGTGGGAATGTCCTGCTCCTCCAGTTGTCTCTCCTGCTCAGCACGGGATCTGGCAAGGAGTAGGAGACCAACGTGGGCTCGTGCACTGAAACACACGGGGTCCCTCTGCAGCTCCTTCCCAGCTGCAATTAGCAGATGGTCACATTCCTCTCTCCAGGTGGCTCTTGACCTAACAGGTGCACATGTGGAAGGCCTCCCCCTTTGCGGAGCATTTCAGTGTCTGATTTATTATTAACAAGAAGCGGAGAATCTGGACCAGATCCAGAAAGCAGTCAGAGAGATGAGTAAAGAGGTAATAGCTCCTAGGAGGAAAGTTTAAAGTAAATACAGTCCCTTAGTTGGGGGCAGGGAAAACCGGCTGTAACGTATGAGGTGTCAACCCGGTGAGGAGTCTTTGGGAAAAAGGCATCCCTCCTTCTTCCTTCCCTGCCATCCCCCCTCCCTCCCACCTGCCTGCCTGTAGCAAACATGGATCGAGCTCTGACCATGCGCTAGGCACTGTGCTAGGGAATGGACGGACAAAGAGGTTTATAATGCATATTCTATGTCTTCAAGACACTTACAATATGGTAGGAGGCAGAAAATGAATAGCTATAATAAAACATCAAGATTAAGTGGTATGAGAGGTCAAAGGGAGGAAGCCGAGATCACTACTAGCTTGGATGTTTGAAGAAAGCCATATGAAGGAAGAGACAAACTTGAACTTGAACTTGAGTTGAGGGAGGGTTTAGAATCCAAGCAGCAGGAATCATTCAGGATGGAGACTTCACCTGGGCAGATGTGTTCTGAATCCTGATCCACAATTTACTAGCTGTGTGATCTTAGTGAAATCATGTTCCCTCTCTGAACATTGGCTTCCTCCTTTGTGAAAGGGATTAAAATATTCTCCTATAATTGTCCTTTCTCCTGCACAATAGGTCCATCTCTCTCTACTTGGTTATTTCCACCAGTGCACGTACATGTTGTGATAATTTTTAAGAAAACTCTCTCCTTTGAAACCACATTCCCCATCAGCTACCACATGTTCCGTTGCCTTCCCTTGGAAGAAATTCCTCACACGCATTATCTATACTGGTCTCTCCATCCTTTCCTCCCATCTTGTCCCTGTCGTCCCACTGCAACTGCTGGGGTCAAGGTCACCAATGACCTACATGATGAGAACCCGAAGATCAGTACTTTGCCCACATCTCACCTGACTTAGCAGTAGCACTTGGCGCAAATAATCATTTTCGCCTCCTGCAGGTGGTTTCCAGGATACCACACTCTGGTGGATTGCCTCAAAGCTCCCACTTTGTTTCATGTATGTAAGTGCCATACTTAGTGGCACTTGCTTACATACTTAATGACAGTAAGTGTCATTACTTAGTAAGATCCTGGCACATGGAAGCATCCAGTGAATGTTCTGATTATTAGAAGATAATGAGAGGGAAGGACTTTTCATGGGGAGGGATCTCTGCAAAGCATGGGCCATTTGCAGAGGTGGGGAAATGTGATTTACTTACAGGGAAAAGCCAAGATTCTGTTGAGTTTGGGCAACTTTTGCTCAGTTGTGGTAGGAAGGTCCTGAGTACCATCCTTGGCGGGGTAGGAACTCAGTGACAATTGGAAGCCATTTGGTATTTTCGAGCAGGAGAGTGGCATAGTTACTGCCTTGTATAGTTCAGTTCATCAAATTTGGAATGGATGAATGATTGGAAAAAGTGAGTCTTGGGGGCAGAGAACTAGGAATTTCTCAGGTGAGTCAATTTGACCAGTTGAATTTTCAGCATTATATAATCTACTCCCCTCTGCCTCTGTCTTTTATATTTTATTCCAATAAAGTGTTTTCACTTGGAAGCAATACTTTTTGGCCTTTTTTCATATGAGCCATATAATTGCTAAACAACTTCTTAAGGATATGAGTTAGAGGATCTCTTGAATTTTCTCTCTCATTTGATATTGTCTGCATCATTGCTGTGATACCTCAGAGTGATCCCTCTGTTATGAGCTACTGAATAGCCTCAGACATCCAGTGATTTCTTTTTTTATTTATAGTTCTATTGGAGAGAGGGTAATTTTGCCATTATGGGGAGAATGAGTTCTGGCAGAGTTTGAATAGGTCCTTGTTCAGATCTTGGGTCCAAGAGAAATGGGAACCGCTGCATTTCTTGAGCTTGGTTTTGGCTTATGCGGGGATCTGGCTCCTGTACAGGTGGTGGGATCAGTGACACTTCCCAATGGAGGCATGGCGGTTACTTTCCTGGGTTTGTGGAGGTGGCCTGGGGCACTACTCTCCTCCTCTGTCCCTCGCACTCTAGACAGACAGATCACCTCTTCGCCCACCAAATGACTTGCTTAACTTGTAGCCCCCTCTGCATCAGGGAAGCCTGAGGACAAGCTGATCCCAGCTGCCCTGCAGACAGACACTCTTTTGCTTCCCATGCATTCATCTCCAGCCCTCCTCCCTCTGATTTTCAGATTCTTTACACTTACGGCACATCACTGTCACTTTTCTTAAGCAGATACTGAACCCCAGACCAATTTGTTCTCCCTCTACCTCATTGTTCTCCCAAACTGTGGTCTGAGGACCACTTGATTCAGAATCACCTGGCAAACTTGGTAAACATGCAGATTCCTGGCCTCCACCCGAGCCCTTGAACATGAAAACTTGAGTTCTTTACTGTTAATCCTGTCTGCAGGATTTCTTTCGGAAATAGCACTTAATTTTTGGCTTGTCCATGGTACTGTTGCCTGAATTATTTAGGTATTATTTATTCTGCTGAAATATAAATGTGTATGTAAATATATTTAATTGCATACATTCTAATTATGGATTTAATGGTCACTTCAAAGGGAAAATTGGAAGGGTGGGGAATTAACTCTAATGAAACATTGAACACTTGCCATCCTATTTCTTCACTTCATAGATGAAATAGGGTTTTTATATTCTTTATGAGTTTTTATTAGGACAATAAAACCATATTGCAGAAAGCTGGAAAAATGGGAAGAAAAGTATAATTTCCCCAATTTGATGCAATGACTATTTTCACATCGGTATGGTCCCTTTGGGTCTCTGTACAGAAGTATTCATAAACGTGTGCCGTGCCGATGTTAGTGTTCGCAACATTTGGCGTGATGTGTACTCAGGAAAAAGAGGCCAGGGGCACAAACTCTGTCCTGGGCTCCCTCCTCAGAGGACACAGCCCACTGGACTCACGGAGGGACCCACTTACAAGAGACTCATCCTTGGCTACCCAAAGGCTCCCTACAGGACCAGGTGCATCACCTAAGACCAGATCCCTAGCTTGCTGACATCTCCAGCATTTCCTGAGCTGGTGCACACAGTGGTTTCCAATTCAGCCTGTGTTTATTGTCACCTCTTATGTGCCAGCAAATGAACAAGACCCTGTTGCTGCCTGGGGGCTCCCAGGCTGGTAGAGGAGACAGACACATAAACAGCAATTACTAAACGGTGAAATATGTGTCACTCTGGAGTGGGACCCTGGAGGAGGGAGCACTGCCACCGACCGACCAGGGCACCTAGTGGGTTTAGGTGCAGAATCATTTGGGGGCCTTGTGGCCTCTCTTCTTAACCTAGACTTGTTCCCAGTGGAGCCAAGGGAATTTAAAAAGTAAAATACTAAAAACTCTGATATGTGCAAGATATTGCGTAAGGAAGTGTCATCACTCTGCAGGGAATGGCATATTCTCCCTTTTTTATTTTATTATATTTTTATTGGAATTCTGAAATATTTAAAATATACAGAAATGGAAAGAAAATGATGAAACAAATACCCGTATATACACCAGACAGATTTAAATAAAGAAATTATTTTGCCACTTTGATTCATATTTTCTTTAAAAGGAAATAAAACACTACACTGTTGAAGTCACCTTTGTGACCCCCTGGATCGCATTTTCCTCCCTTCCTCTCCTTGCTGGGAGGCAAACACTATTTTGAAGGTGGTGTGTGTCCTTCCTGTGTGTGTTTTGCTTTCATTACCCAGGTATGTGCTGTGTGCTTGAAGTATATACACATCATGTCATGTACCTATTCTTCTGCAACTTACTTTTTGTCTACTCTTGATATTAAGTTCTTTTTTTTTTTTTTTTTTTTTGAGACAGAGTTGCCTGGGCTAGAGATTTAAATTATGTTACACATGTGACACAGTATCTTTGTCCCGAAGATAGAGTGGTCTTTCTGTAGGTCTCAGTTGGCAGTTCTGAAGAATAGGGAGGAAGACTAGGATTAAAATTTGGATTTTGTCTGCCCTGCCTGCCACTCTGGCTGAAAACGTCCTTTGCAGTATCCCATCAGGAAGATAAAGAGGAGGTTAGCCTCCCTTGTCACTGCTCCAAATTCAGCATGGTGCCAAGGGATCATTGGTTCTCCAATGGTTTGTACATCAGCTGATGGCCTTGTCAAGTAGGGACTTCAAAAGATGAACATTTTAAATAATCTTTAAAATATAAAATGGGAAAAAGAAATTAGGACATTTGTACCTGGGAGTCATGTTGGCCTCATCTTCACACTAATGCCACTATTGAGAAATGAGTGGTGGTTGTTACGAAATATAGGGTGTTTCTTCTTCCTTCCTTTCTTTTTTGTTTCTATGAAATATTGGTTAAATAGATGCTTGGGCCCCTGCTAGATCTTGCATAGAGCTTGAGAGGTCAAAGGCCAGCTCCCTTCCTTTCAAGGTGGCTCCTGTCAGCTGAATGTCTGTTTTGTGTCAGGCCTTGGGCTCACTGATTTCACATTTGCTGACTCACTTAGGTTCATGCATGCAGTAGCCCTTTAAAGTAGATTCACTGTCTGCATTTTTTAGATTAGGATACAGGAGCCCAGTGGGTGGTCCAAGGCTAAGATCCAGAAAGACATTGGCACATGTTTTAACCCAGGGGGTCAACTCCCAGTCCTGTGTCCCTCCCCTCTGCAACAGGGGCCTTCCTCTCTAGGGTATCTCAGAGTCAACTGCAGACTAGTCAACTGCAGGTAGAACTGCACCTTCCTGGACCCCACCCTCCATCCATTTATTCAGGGGCTCCAAGGTGAGGCTCAGATACTAAGCTCCCCAGATGATGTAGAAATAGTGGTCTGAGGGAACCAACAATTCCAAAAACTCCTCCTGAACAGCAAGCCAAGAGGTCAAAGTTCACCCCAGACAGAAAGTGACCAGCTAACTGGCTATCTCTGAATCTCATACTATTTTTTTCCTCTTTGCTCTGGTTTCCAGGTTTCAGTATCTTATCTCTCCCTGGTTCCCCCAGGACCTCATCTCCATGCTTTGGTTTTGTCTTAGGACCCCACACCTCTTCCCTGGCTCAGGAGCTACCCTGTGTCAGACTCTTCCTGGAGAAGGACACTGACACTGGGCTTGAAGGATGAGTGGGTCCAGGTGGAGAGAAGAGTGTTCAGACCTAGAAAAGAGGGAGCAAGAGGTTCAGTCCTTGTGAGGCTGGGGACTATGTCCCTCATTCTAAGAAGGTGGAGATGGGAGCATTTGTGGAAAGTGTAATGAGATGGAAAGAGACAGAACCTACTTCTCATATTCTGAACAGAGATGAAATTTTCTCCCCATTATGCTTTGGAGAGAAAGAGAAGTATTCAGGATGAGAGAAATGTACAGAACACATAGACAGCAGATGGGCTTTTGGGGAGCAGATGCTTTGCTCTAAGATCACTCCCACCCACCCCCAAATAGCCAGGTGCTTTCAGAGCCACCTTGTGCCCTTCCTCCACCATCCACCTTAGAACTTTCCCTCTCACTCTTCATTTTCTGCTCTCTCTTTCTTGGGCAAAGGCCTGGAGGCCCATTCTCGATTCAGAATGATGTCACACAGAAGGGTGTGGAGCATCACAGGTCCAGCGTCCTTACTGCCTGGAAGGATCTGAGGCTCTGGCTGTGCACAGTACTTGCCCCTGGACAGTGGGAGCTGGAGCTCGAGGCAGAGACCCCTGCCTGGCTGCCCCACATGGCTGCTGGTTCATGCTCATCATGGTCTAAGACTTAATGGAACCCACATCCATGTCTACCATGGAAACGGGTAGAGATCTGGGGAGGAAGTAATTCAGCCTGGAATCCCAGAGGAGCTTTGGGAAAAACCTCAGGCCAGGTCCTGCTCCAGGTGCTGGGAAATCTCCATGCAGGCTCGTTTTCCAAGGCAGACGGAATTTCACCATGTCTCTTTTTCTTTAGAACTCACTGTTTTTTTGAGATTTAAAACCCATTAGGGAATGGCTTAAGAAGTTAATAACCTGTTACCATTCTGGAGAATTACATTTGATGTTGTTTATAGCTATTTGGCTTATGAAAATAAATACATTAAGATTGGGAGCCAATTCTTATTCATGCCATTTATTGAAGGCAGATCATCCAATAATAAGCAAATATCATTAATCTTAAAGCCACACAGGGAGAATTTCATTTTTAAAAATTAATTGTACTTGTGGGATTGTATTTTTTTTCAAACTAGAACCTTAAAAAAAGTGCAATAATACAATAAAACTTTGCATCTCTGGTACAGAATTCGATTTGTGTGGGAAAAACAAATTAACTGTGAAATGTAACCAGGAAAAGTAAGGTTGATTACAAGGAGCACATAATTAGGGAAGCTCATATATACACCAGATTCTTCTTTGCTTCCCCCAAGCTTAAGCACTAGTGAATAGGTATTCAATTTGGTTTTAATTATCATGTTAGTGTCGGTCATAATTTCCATAAAGGACTTTTAAGCCATAGGAATGGATACTGGAGGTGGAAGATTTTTTTTTTTTCCTTTTAAGCATTTGAACATTTATTTTCCAAATACCAGGACCGTCTAGGCAGGAAGAAAAAGTCACACAAAGGTGGTCATTTCTCAATGCAGTCATGCCAGGTTCTTTCAGAAGCCAGGTCACGTGCTTCATTTTGGCTACAGTTTATTCAGTCACCATTAATTAGGGACACTTTCTTAAATGTGAGGGTCTTAGGAACTCAGACATTTATAAGTCTTTGTCCTTGCCTTACATTTTAGCAGGGGAAACAAGCCTATGTGAAAACTATTTCTTAAATTATTAAACTTTCCCGAGATATTTAATACATAGCAATCACTTATATTAAGGTTGGTGATGATGTAAGGTAGTAGGAGCACACAGAAGAGGGAGAATGAACCCTTCCAGGGATGATGGTATGGAAAGGGGAACTGTGTGTCAGGTTTTGATGGAGAATAGGAGTTCATGGGGGAGAAGGGAGAAATGGGGGGAGTTAGGAAAAGGGTAAGGGGCATTCAGAGGATAGAGTGAAGCTTAGGAGGCTGGAGGGATGATTGGCAGGAGGATGACGAGGCAAAATGCTTGTTAGCTTGTTCCCATCCATTGGTTTTCTGTTCTACTCCCCGAGGTCAACTGTCACCTCACCCTGAGTGGAAGCCCCAGCACGGGTCTCCTCACCCTTGCCCTTTTCTCATCTGTCTTCCATGTTGCAGCCAAAAGGATCTTCTTAAAAACCCCAATCTTGTGTCACTCCCCATGGCCCTTGGGTTAAAGTCCAGACCTGTGTGACTCACATAGAAACCGCCCAAGCTCGCCTCTGCCGACCTCTCAGACCTCATGTCCTATCTGTTGCCCTCTGCCTCTGTCTCTCCTCTGAGCCTTTGCACATGCTATTCCTGCTGCCTGGCAAACTCACTGTTTCCTAAAATAAGCATCTCCCTGTTCCCCATTCCATGCTCCTCCCATTTATTCTCTGAGTCTTTTGTTTTCTTATGTCGTAGCCCGTTACAGTCTGTAATTATTTCTTTTATTTATTATTTGTCTGTCTTCCGCATTACAACACAAACCCATGAAAGGAAGGGAGGGTGCTGGTCTTGCCCACAGCTGTATACTCAGTGCCTGGCACTGTGACATGCACCTCCTGGGCTCCGAAAAATTACTTCTAGAGAAAATAGATGAGGGGGCCAGATTCCAGAGGGCCTCCTGCGCCAGGCTATAAGCTTCAGGCCTTGGCTCGTGAACAGGGAAGCCAAGAGAGATATTTAACCAGGCCTCCAACGAGCATAGTGTGGGTCCACCTGACACAGGGAATTAAGTCTAAAATATTTTCAGTAATTTCACTTGTACCATGACTTCACTGGCATCTCTCCGTGGTGATAGGACGATGGGAGCAAAAAGCGATTTTCGTTTCTCGCGTAAGACATAAAACCTATTCCTGCAGGGCCGTACGCACTCAGAATGAAAACTGAACCGACCGGCCCTGGCCAGACAGGCGAAGAGAGCTGGTTAGCGGGAGGGGTGGGGGGGTCACTGACAGCAGAGGGGCCTCTGGTTTGCAATTTTAAGGGGACATAAAATGCTGGCTGGCTTTCACAGAACACCGGGCTGAGCTGCAGAAAATTGTAAAATCTCCCTGTTGCAATATAAATATGGGATGAAAGTTGATTAACCAATTTTATGTTGTTATCTGAGCCTTCAATCCATTTGCACTTGAATTAAAAAGACAGAAATTGGGTTTTGGCTGGACAGGCGCTTTCCAACCAGCAATGTAGGTAAAAGAAAAGAGGCTTAAGTACCTTTTTCATCTGAAATCTTTAGGTGGCAGAGGATTTTCCATGATGTCGCTCTGCTTGATTTCTGTGGAGTGACTGCCAGGGTTTAGCATGAGGGCCCTGTACAGGTGACAGTAAGGATGGGCATCTCCTGCATCTTCTGCCAGGGCCAGGGCATTCTTGCTGCCACAGATGCTTTGTTTCTTAACTAGATTAGTGCAGCAGCCTCCTCTCTGGACCCTACACAGCCTTTGGGGCCACCCCTGGCCCATTTCTGCCCAGCCCCCATAACCTCTTAACAAGCAGGCACAGGAATTTTCTTCCAGCGCAGATCTGAAGCTATCACTCCCTGCCCCAAAGCTCCCCATAGATTCATTTGTAAGCACACAGCATAATTCCTTGTTGATCATGGGGCCTTCAGCAATCTGCCTGAACACGCCACGTTCTGACATGCCCAATGCCATTCTGGTTTCTAAGCTCCCCTATTTACTTACCCCAGATCCCAGCACGTGCTTCCACATGGCCTTGCTTTGCCACTGCTGGGGACACACAGGCCAGCCTGCACCCACCTTCTTGTCCCCACACTGCCGTCACTTTGGGCTCACATCCCACACATCCTTCCAAGCCCAGTCAGGAGGCATGGGCAACCCATTTCCTAGGAACCAACATGGGAACTGCAGCATTACCCGGCTTGCCTGGCGGTAAGAGTCAGAGGGGCAGGTGCCAGATCAGGAAGGGCTACATTTGCTGGGTGAAAAAAGAGAAATTCTACCCTGAGGGAGGTGTGCTCATCCAGGAACATATGGTCATGGTTCTAGAGGACACCAATGCCCACCCAAGCTTGGGTTTCATGGCCTAGAGCATTACACCATAGAGGATCCCAGGAGAGTCACCCCCACCTCCATATCCACACAGGGCTGAGCCCTGCTTGGGCTGTCTACACTGGGCTCCCCTTATGAGTCCTGCTCTAATAGCTTGTGCTGAATCCCCATCTCCACTTACCACACTGGTCCCATATCCATAGCCTCTTGACCCTCAAATCCCCCAGAAAAGCCTGGAAATGGCAGAGAAACCACTCTGGGCTTACGTACGTCTGGTCTGTTCTGGGACTTTTGACCAGTTAGCCTGGCATCACAGTCCATGGCCAACAGCCAATAAGAAGGGGCCGATGACACCCTTGCCCCACTGACAGCTGATGTCCTCAGCTTTCATCTTGAGTCCTCTTGGTGCCCTATTTCTGCAACGTTTTGTCTCCTGTCTATGGTCTGACCTCTGCCCCTCAGCTCTGAATGTTGATTTGAGTCTTCATCGCCACCTCTGTCCCGATTTGCACCCGCACAATGCATGCTGCCCGCAGCCTGCCCGTCCCCTGGCTTGTCTCAATTCCAACTCCACACATGTGATGAGCAAGGAAGAAAAAAGTCACATCTGGGCCTCCAGCTGCAAGGGAGTTCAAGAAAGATAGATCTTAGGGTTTTGGCTTCTGTGTGACAGTGAAAACTCCTAGTGTCTCCTAGGAGTCTCCTAGGGAACAGCGACTGCGTGGTAACCCTCCTGTCTCCCTAAAGCCCAGCACAAGGCCAGGTGTGCGGTGGGAGCTCAGCAGGTGCATGTTAAATGAATTGATGATTCTAGAAAAGGAAATTTCGTCTACTTCGGTTGTTACTCACGTTTGGCAGGAAGTAAATTCTCAAGGGGGATTTGGGCTTAGAAAGAAATACAAGCCTGAATGCTTTTCTCTTCCCTTCTCGCCCCTCCCCTCCTTTTCCCTCCCCTCTTCTCCTCTCCCCTCCTTCCTCCTTCATCCCTTTCTTTCTCCCTCCCTCCTCCCCCACTTCTGTCTCAGCTTTCATCACCAGGAAGCCTGCTTCTCCTGAGGATGCACAGGGCTCCTTCAAACCCAGTCCAGGACACAGCCTCCTGCATTCCATGCATTGCCTTTTTTAATTACACCCCTCCTTTAAGGCGGTCCCTCAAGGCTGTAAGATTACCAGGTCCTGATGAGCACGTCATCCAAACTTCAATCTGGTATTAATGGGAAACGTGCTCCAGGAAATGGCCTTCCCCTTTAGGGAGGGCCAAGCTTCTGTCCTTGGGAACCACCGCATTCTCCTTGCTGGGAGGACGTGTGTACTTTCCATTCAGGGCTCTCTAGGGCACTGCGGGCTGGAAAAGTTCATGTGCCCTTTTCAAAATATGAAATACGTGCCTAATTTGCAGCATCAATGTGTTCCATTTTCCCCGATAACACCTTAACAGGGGCTTTTAACAGCAGCGTTCTGTGGAAAGAGACATTGGCACAGTGCTGTTGGCTCTGGGTTGTCATGTAGGGGGCCTGGCTGTGAGCCCTTGGAGAAATCTCTTTACCTCTCAGGCCCAGGTTATTCATGTTGAAAATGAAGTTCCTTAAGTGCTTGCAGTTCTTCCTAGAAATCCTCTGGTGCATGCTAAGTGCCAGCCCTGCTAGATGTGGGGAGAAGGAGGTGGCCTCTGCAGGAGCTGGTCCCTGCTGGGGGCAGAGCCTTGGGACCTCCAGCTCAGAGAGGCTCTGGCATTGGGGAAGGGACATATGGGTCCCCTTCCCATGCCAGGGCCGCCTCTACCACCCGTGCTGACTGCTGGAGTGGGGTTGCTGTGCCCAAGAGGCAGAAGGAACCTGGCTCCGGCCTTTCTACCCTCTGAGCATCAGAGGCAGGATCTACCTCCCAGAGTGACTTCTGGGACATCCTCTTCCTTCCCAAGCCAAGGAGGTAACAAAGAGCAGGCGAGAATCCTCTATAGACATAGCTGCATCTTTCTCTTTTTCTTCAAAGAGCCTTCAGACATTTCTGAGTTCTTGTACTGAGATTAGGTTCACTGTCAAACCCAAACTCTTTTTTTTTTTTTTAAAAAAAAAAACTAGTTGTGCAAAAACCTATTAAAAAACAAACCAGAAGCCAGAATCAGGGTCATTGAGCAGTAGCTTAGATATGAATAACATGAAAAAGGATCCCAGGTCCACCAACTTCCCATCTGCACAGAGTCTCTCAAAGCCCAGGAGTGCAGGAGGGATGTGCAGGGCAGGATGGGCCCCTTCCAGGGTCTCTGAGTCTAACGCCATCACAGAGAAACACAAACCTTGTTTCCTGCAGTGTGGACGGGCTCCATGCAGAGGCGAGATGGGGGAAAGGGAGACTTTCCTGGCCGTATTAATGTGCAGAATGCCTCCAGGCTACACTAGCTGCAGAGTTAGGATAGGAACGCTAATTCTAGCCCTTGGAACTGATAGAAAAATGCTCTTGACAAAGAATTTTGGAGATACTGCTGGTGGGACTCAGTACTGATGGACAGTAATGGAGAATAAATCAAGTTTATTGAGTGCCTAGTGTGTACCTGAAGTCATCACATGCTAGGGTCACAGTAGTTCTCAAAACTGATGGAAATCCCTGCCCTTGTGGAGCTCAGAGTCAAGTTGGGGACCTTAAATAACCAAATCATAGGCAGGGCAGGTGTGAAAACTGGCTTTGGGGCAATTTAGAACCACAGATGTGAATTCCAGCAAAATTTCTGAGATTCAGCTTCTCTTTGTGTCTTGAAGTCATTTCCTCCAAGCAGCTTCTTTCTGTTTCTACCTCCACTGGGAGGGGGACAAAATAGCCACCATCCACATTCCTGTGCCCATCTGAGGGTCCCAGACTCATGAAAAAGATGCTAAAATGGAAACTTTATTCATTTAGCAGAAGTGATAGGCTCACTTCTTGCATGACACCAACTGAGCAAGAAAACTCCTGCTCAAGTGGATGCAGCCCCAGGGAGGCTCAAAGGTGGCCATCTCTCAGGGACATGGGCTTGCAGACTTCACAGTGGAAACTCTTGAACCTGAAGAATAAAGCACGGCTCAGGATGGGTGATCAAAGAGGACCAACCTGAACTGGAACCAGGAAGGAAAGGCTTGCCTTGTGTCCCACCACGCAAAAGGCTTTCTTCTGCTGGGCTTGGCTGCCTGTCCCTGGAGGCTCTTCCTGAACAAAGGGAGAACTTGCACCAGCAGCAACCACGGCATGTCTCCCTGGGCCTTGGCAAGATACAATGCAGCTGGCTGTTTCCTAGTGTCCTTATGTTTTCTTCATGATGCGCTGGGTCTCTGGGAACTGCCACCACCATCACTGCCACCATCATCAACATCAGTTGTCTGATCTCATCTTCACGATCCTGTTTCATTTCCTGCTACTTCAAACGTGCTTCCTCCCTTCCCCATGCCTGGAACATCCTCTGCTCATTCCTAATCCTGGGTCTTTGCTTCAGCTCTGCTTCCCTGCACCCCCTGCTCCCGCCATGCTGTGTGGACTCCTTTTTTCTTACTACAATATTATACACCTTTAAGGTCATCTCAAACCCCCTCTCCTGGAAGCCTTTACATCTGCTCACGCTCTCCAGTATTAGAGCTTAAACATTTCACATTTTATTCTACATTCCAGAAACCATGTGAGATTGGAATCATTTCCTTCATTTTACAGATGAGGCTGAGAGAGGCCAGACAATGCCCCAGGGGGACGGAGCTGGAGCCCCACTGCTGTATCCACTCCACTCTGCCTTGGTTTCCCACTTTCCCAGGAGCTCACGTGATGGTCAATATATTGAGTGCTCAGTATAGAGCAAGGGGTTCTCAGACTTCAGGGTGCTTGAGCATTTCCAGGGGACTGTTTGGCAGTTCCTGGGCAGAGGTGCAGAAGCAGATATTCTGGGGTGGGGGCCACACATCTGTGTGTGGTTTGCCAAGGGTCCCTGGTGATCGTGGCTGTTCTGGTCACAGTTTGAGAGCCACTGACTTAAGAAATGGATATAGTGGCATAACTGAAGATGTGGTCACCTGAGGCTTCTGGGAGTCTGACCCCCTTCCCAGACCTGCTGAATGGGAAGCCGCAGGGTGGGTGTGTCTAGGAATCCCTAGCTAACTTAGCACCCCAGGTTTTTTCTTTTTTTAATCATCTGGCAAGTTGGGAAAGCTAAGAGTCAGGCCCACCCAATTAGTACTTAATTGTATCCTGCTTTATCTTCTTCCCCAATTAGTTCTGCATCCATTAAGCTTCTTGGAGGCCCAGACAATAACACTTAATTTCTAATTGCCCTGAGAGCCGCCTGGTGCTGGGCAGGTGACTGGCATTACGGAGAACTGGCTGCACCTGCACTCAGAGGCTAGGCATTTCTGGAATGGAAACTCCGGAAGCTTCTTGCAAAGCTAACACCTGGGCTTGTGCACCTCCCAAGCTCAACACTTGCCCTATCCCTCCTCTCTGCAAGTTGGGTCCTCCTGGCTGCGTAAGGACCAGCTCAAGGCTCTCTCGTTCCACGAACTGACTTCATTACCTCCACCAAGGTATGAACTCACCTGTTTTTTGATCATTCTTATATGAATTTACCTGGGATTTGTGTTGTCCATGGAGGGAGGACTTCCAGAAAGTTTCTGGCCTGATGTTGTGCTAGGCATATAATATTGCTTTTTCCTTCCTACGTCCTCTTCTAGATGAAAGGGATGGTCTTGCAAAAATAACAGGAAAATACTTACAATTTCCCCAGTTAACAGTTAAAGATCAATCCTAGGAGTTCTCTCACTAACAGGGACGCTGCAGGAGTTCTGTTTTGCACAACTTCTGAAAAAGCTGAATAGATGGAAAAGAGATGTAAATCTGTCTCATTCAAAATGGGTTTTTGACCCAAGTGCCCATCAATACACGAGTGGATTAATAAAATGTGGTATATGTATACCAAGGAGTACTATTCAGCTATAAGAAGCAACGGTGATATAACACCTCTTGTATTTTCCTGGATGGAGCTGAAACCCATTCTACTAAGTGAAGTATCCCAAGAATGGATGGACAGGCACCAATGTACTCACCAGCCAATTGGTATTAGCTGATCAACACCTAAGTGGACACACAGGAACAACATTTATCGGATGTCGGGCAGACGGGAGGGGGGAGGAGGGGATGGGTATATACATACATAATGAGTGCAATGT